>QJNY01000610.1:34370-44425 GCA_004155945.1 Monosporascus sp. mg162
GTTTTTTTTTTTTTTATGGGATGGTTTTTTTTTTTTTTTTTTTTTTTTTTCTTGCTTTTTTAACCGATCCAATTCGTACCCTTTTTTCAAAATAGCAAAGGCTTTCTTTTTTAAAACGTCTTGTTAAAAACGCAAACGTTTTAATCGACTAAAAAATTCAATCAACTTATCTTTTACTTCGCGCTATTCCTTTTGCAAACGCTTACGCTTTTTCTCAATTTTTATTAAAGAATTTATATTTAATACGTTATAAGCCGAACGCTAGTAACGAATGTAACAATTATAACTTGGAAAGTTAACTATAAAAAAACAATTAAACTTTCCAAGGCGAATATAATTCGAGCAAAAGATAACCTTAGAATTAAACTTTTTAATATAATCCGCGCGGTTATCGCGTATTTTGCGTTAATTTAAACGGGATTTTTTTTCTTTTTCCGAATACGACCTATTGTAATAAAAGTTAACTAGGAAATAACGAACTTATTTTAACCTGGAAAGTAGCTACTTACAGCTTTTATCTTTAAAATAAAAATTCTTGGAAAAGGGGAATAATGTGACGGAATCGGAGGTTCCTACCTTAATGGGCTAACCTTTAAAGTTTAACGTAAGTCCGCTACGGAAAAATTCCGGGTAAAAAGTTTTGGCTTAACCATATGTAATCTAAGTAATCTACTGGATTTAATAAATTACTTAAATCCTATAAATTACTAATATATTTACTATAAGAAAATTGATATATAATAAATGATTTTTTATATAAATAATACCGATTTAATTTCGTTCTTTAGCTATTAATCTAAGCTTTTAACGGAAGGAAAAGTCCGCAAATCTCTTTAATGAACAGATCCCCCGAATTATTTTTCGTATTATTGTTACCTGCAAATTAAGACTCTATTTCGGATACTGCTTATACCTCCAGTTAGGTGTATAATACGTTCGTTACATTATCCCGATCTCCTAAAGCGAATTGCCAGCGGTAAGTGGCATAACGGTTGCTTGGAAACTATGGCGGTATAGATAAAACGGCAGAATAAGAACGGCGAAAAGGCGTATTAACTTCCTGGTTAACCCGTGAAAAAACATTTTTCCAAGCTTGCTGTCTTAAGGTAAAGCCATTTTTATTCGGGAAGCCGTAAATTAAAAACTTTGTCCCATTTTAAAGATTAAGTTTTTTAGTTAAAATATAAATAAATTATTAATATACGGTATCAGTAAGCATTTAAATATTATAGCAATTTTCCGATAAGTTTAAGCGCAAGTAAGAGCGGATATAAATCGGGTATTAATACGCGTTTTTACTTAAGCCGATAACATAAATCGTAATAAGTTAATAAGTACAAAACCGGAAATTAATAGGTTTGCGGAACCCGCGGAAATTATTAAATATTTCTATTAAAAGATTTGAAAAAAAAAGTAAAAAGTAATAAAAAAAGAATAAAATTACCTATCCAATTTTTATTTCGATATTTCGGTACTTCCGCAATTTAGGTTTTTATTAGAAAAATAATTACCAATTTACAATAACGAATAATAATAATAACGTATAGGTAATTATATAAATTAAGTTTAACAAATTATTTAAGATACAAACATACAACTTTATAATAAATACGTTTAAATTTATAAATATAAAAAAATATAAAAAGAAAACTACGAATTACTTCGTAAACGGAAAATAATGTTTAAAGATATATAAGGAAATATACTCCTTTTAAGCAAGTTAATATATCGTACTATTTTTAATATTTCGACAGAAACGGCGTATATAATATATATACTAACATATAAAAATAAAGGATTAACTAAACCATTACAAACTTGGAAGTTTATAATATAATTTATATTACTTTATTTTTTAATAACTGGCATATTATAATTAAACTAACCGGGAAAAAAGATTACATAAAATATAAAAAGCGTAAATTATTTTAAACGTTAGGAAGTAATAATTAAAAAGCTTTTATATATAATATAAAAACCCTAATAACGTTATTTCGAGATGCTTAATAAATCCTAAATATTAATAATTAACTAAGTTACCTTTTTTCTGCAATAAAGCTATAGCGGTTTATTAATAGATAATAAATCTCCGCTTACATTTATTCGTATGCTATTCCTTAGAATCGTTGGCAGTATTCGACGGCGTTATAAGTTATCGGTTTGAATCCCGTATAGACTGGCCGCCCATCGGCGTATTCGAGATCCCTAGTACTAACTCGATAGCAAAATCCGCCGGTTTGGCTAAAGGAATTATATATTAACAGTTGCAACTTCCTTATCGACTTTCGTAGTTTACTTATTTTAAGCAATTTGCGTAAAATTGCGGTAAAAATCGTTATCTATTAGGGGAATTTTATGCCTATAGTAAATCCCTTTATAAGGATAACGTTTCGATATTTTTGACTTCAAGTAAGTACTTTCGGGCCGGCGTCTTTCCGGAAAGTGATTTAACCCTCTTTGTCCGTTACGAATACTCGTATGTCGAACCGCGAGTAAAGTATGCAGCCCTGCTGCTATCTTCGGCTGTTGCTGTCTTGAAACAGGTCCAAGGTAGATCGCTTCATCATCGGAACTTGGCAGCCTGTCGCCAACGTAAAACATCGAAAACGCCATCCTAAGAATCCTTGGCAAACCGACTTAAGACATAGGCGGACTTTGGTCTCTAGCCGGTTGAAAAAGTGCAAGTTAACCCTACACGTCAGAAGCAGTCGGACATCTTACGAAGTGTTGAAGCTCACTGTACCAAGCTTATATGAGACCCTAACATTACACACTAAAGCATATACGGCTGAAGGATAAATTATCAGGTTAACCTTTAAAGAATCCCAGCTAGAAAAAGTAGACGGTGATGCCTCCTTAAGTACATAGAAAAACAACTATAACTACGAGAAATGGCAGTCGAAAATAACCGCAGGCGGTCCTATAAGCGGTGCAATCGATGGGCCCATTTATATGGGCCTTCGACTAGGTCCGACAGCTTGCCGGACAAACGCATCCTGTAGGAATACGGAAGTATACAAAAAGGACTAAATTTACAAAGGATAAGGACGCGTTAATTATCAAATTAAAGGAAAACTGTTATCTAAAGTAGGACGAATAAACGGTTTAACTCTAAATTTCCAGGGCGTAAAAACCAGGGTACTTTGCAGGCAAGGTACTTAACGAAGCAAAAAAGCTAAAGCAAAGGTACTTTTATAATCGTAATAAAGTAAAAATTTTCGAATATTTTAAATTACCGTAAGGCAAAACTTCGAATAGCATATATTAACGTACTTTCTTTAATCTCTTTTTTGCAAAGTTAATAAATTAATAATAAAATAAAAATTATTTCGCTTTTTTAATTTCCGATAACGGATACTTAATTAAAAAATAATTAAAAAATTACATATTTAAATATATTCTCGTAATTAGTATACGTTCCGTCGGATAATTAATATCAATTATTAATCCATTATTTAAAACGTATAATTGCCCAGGTCGGCAATTAAGTAAAAACCATATTACGTTACGTCCGCATTATGTAATTTAAAAATTGTCGCCACTAAAATTCCATATTCGCTTCGTTCCGAACCGTTAATTAAAAGGTACTTAATTATTAAATTCTATTACGAACAAATTCCTATCGCTAACGCAATTACGATTATCGTAGTTGTTAGTAAAATTGCCGACGTTAAAAAGAATACTGCCGGCATTAATTTAAAGCCGCAATCCGGAATCGCTTAAACTTTTAAAGCGTAAACGGAAAATAACGCGGCCTATAAGCTTAATATGAACCTCTTTGCCCGATTTCGTATTCCAGATCTTTACGGTATCGTCGCCCGACCCCGATGCGACACGGCTGCCATCCGGCAAAAACGCCACCGAGGTAACCGAATTGCCATAGCCCTTTAGCGTACGGACCTTTTTGCCCGATTTCGCATCCTAGATCCTTGCGGTACGGTCGTGCGACCCCGATGCGATACGGCTGCCATCCGGCGAAAACGCCACCGCTTTAACCCAACTGCCATAGCCTTTAAGTATTTGAAAATATAAACTCCAATTCTGCTCGACAGTTAGCTTTATTAAAACCCAATTAGGCTTTTCTACCGTAAACAATCCGCGAATAATACTGTTTACTGAAGTAAACAGTAATACCGATATATATGTTTATAATGGAACTTATTCGATAATTTATCGGTTTTATAAAATAAACCGATATAGGTCTTTAATAAAATTAACGAAAATATTTCTCTTCGCAATTTAAAATAACTAATAATTAGTTACATAGTTTTCGTATAATTAAAAATCGGAAATACTTATACCGAAAGTATTTCTAAGCTTAATAAGAAAAAAGATACCGTTCACAATAACGCCGAAACGGCTTAACGCTTTAAGCTAATACAGGAAATAATATTAGAAAACTCTATTAATTAAGTCGGCCAGGCCGGTACACTTTAAAGGCGTAAAAGGCTGCTTAAGTACTTTTACTAATCGAAAACGTCGGTTACTTTAAAAACTGCTTTTGTTTACTTTACAGACGTGGTCTATCCAGTATGTACAGAAGTATCACATTCTAAATAAAGGATCTTGCTTAGGTGGACCAATTACTTTATAGATAAATATTCCGGAATGCACCAGGCTATAAATGTTTTGTCTTAGTACTTTTTCCATCGCCGCCACTGACCTGTCGGCGATACCGTGGTATACAGAATCTGTTCCGGAAGGGAAAATATTGCTAACAGCGGCCTTATTAATTAGGTAATCTTTGGCTGATTAATAAATTAAGTAAATATAACTTTCCAGTAAAGTAAGAAACGAACCGTACATGTCGATAATCCTTTTTAAATCGGCCGTATTATATTGTTTAAGGCCTGCTAACATATAAAGCTCGAAAAAGTGGAGCGAGCAGTACGTTAACGTTATGGTAGAAAAAATAACAAGATATTAAGTTTGATAGACGTTTATAAATATGCCGATATTCCGTATTATTCTGTCGTAAAGCGGCGGGAGGCCTAAAGGCATTTTATCGATAAGCCGAATAATATCGTTATTTAGAGTACCGACATTATTAACACTGTCGTCGCCGCCAATAGTTCGTAGCATTAAATCGACCTATAAAAAGGTGCTGTCAGCCTTATTTAGGAGTTTTGCCGGATAGTAGCTTGTCGACCGGGGTCGGATATAAAGGATAGCACTTAAAAAACCTTGTAATCGATATAAACTTTAATTGCCGCGATACGGTTTCCGAGTTCATTTTTAAGCTTAGCTTTGCTTTTAAGTTACCGAGCGCGAAACGGTTATCGATATCGACATTATTACGGTTTGTAGCGATTTATTTAAAGCGGTTTTTTTATAAGGTCGATTCCTTGATTAGGTTAAGAAAGTTTAACAAGCCGTTTTCGTATTTATCTAGAGCATCGACGGCGAGGTAAACGGTTTCTGACCTGGGGTGTTGGATTATTTGTTTGAATATGTTAAAAAGTATATCGAAGGCGTTGATATTGTTGGTAACGTCGAAGCTTTCTTTATTTATGCGGTTATAATAATTTTTAAGGTACGATACGAAGTTGTTGTTTTAATTTAGCAGGAGGTATATAAGTTCTTTAAAGATGGTAATTGCGTTATTTAAGCGATTATCGGTATTTTAGTAAAAAAAGAATAATAAAAATGAGTCGGCGCCGGGTTTGTCGAATTTAGTGCAAGGTCGAAACTTTTTAATAATAACGATTAATAGTATCGTTTTTTCTTTGCTGGCGCCGCCCTTGATCCAAAGCAGCTTGGTTTCGTTATGTCGCTACCGGTGGTAACTAGGATGGACGAGAATCCAGCTGGACGCGGCTTCGTATAAACCGCCTTTTGTTCTTTTAATGCGCAGCTTATCGATGGTAGGGTCGGTCTATTTTAACTTCTTAAGTAAGATATTTCGTTCGGCATCGTAGTTAATAGATGAGTCCAGGCTTATTACTTATTAGAAAGACTTTATTTCGGCGGGTTTTATCTTAGAGTAATACCGGATGGCAACGATGGTGGAATTGCAGATATTTCGTTTATAGCCGTTCGTACCAAGTATGTAATCGCGGCTTTTGTAGGTAATTTTGTTACGCGATTGCCCGTTAAAAACTGGATGTCGTTTAGCATGTTTTTTATTAGCGATTCCATTGTATCTCCTTTACCTAAGGTGCGGGCGGCAAGCAAGTATTGCTTCCTTTTCGAAGCATTAGCCTGCGGGATAATTTTCTTAAAGATAACCTTTAAACGTGTTGCTTTATTTTCGCAGCTTTTTAAGATAAGCTTTATTGCGTTATAAAATGCCTTATTAGAATCGGTAATATTTAAGTATTCCCGAGCCGTTCGAAACGTATCTTAAACGAAAAAAAAGGCGTTTAATAATATCGTAAAAGGTTTCGGGAAAGCTTAAGGTATCGGTGGCGGCGTTATAGATTTTTATAGTTATATCGATAATGGCGATTATGCCAGAGATGATGCCGATAACTTCGGCATTAGACATGTCTCCAGTTCGGCCGGGAAGCCCGTTTGGATGAATATAAATATTTGGATGTTCGGAGGCGTCGGTAGTCGAAATGACTTGCCGGAAAGAGGAATTAGAAATGACGGGTAGGCTGCAGTGTTCCTAAGTTTATGTGGGTAACGTCGGAAGCCGCATCGTCGTCGAGGCCGCAGTGTCGATGGTGGCCTGGATTGACAAGGCTGGCTGCGGGGATTTCTGGCGTACTGGCAGCCTGCACCCTTTTTCGCCTGCCAGCTTCGGACGGGCCAACCGCCATGCTACCATTTAGTGTGCAGCCCTGGGGCAGCCTTGGCTGCCTTGCTGTCCTCTTGATTGGATAAGTTAAAGCGTTGTCTTTCTTCGCTTTATTATGCTTTTTATTTTCGCCTTGATTTTCCCGGTTTTTAGATAATCGATAAGCCCAATTCCCAACACTATTTTACCGCTTTGTTAATACGGGCAGGAGTTATCCTAATCCGTTTATAACTTTCGAACGCGTACAATATTTACGCCAAAACCTTGAAATATTTGTATACCTTAAATTTTCTGAAAATAAAAAAGGCGGAAGGCAATTTTGCGAATAACTTTTAATCTTTTTGTTGCGACGTTTAACTTATATTTATAATTCCAAACGTAAAATATTAATAAAAGTTACCTTATTAAGCGGTACAAAAATGATCGTCATTTTTATTAAAACCATTATATATTTTCGGTAGCAGTACTAACATATATATAATCTTTTCGCTTATCTGCTAATGTAGCCAGGTAACACTCCGGATCGGCCCGTATAAATTCGGGAGTTAAGGAAATATTTACAGGTAACAGATACTTTAAAAAGAATATATTATATAGTATAGAAATAGTATTGCACCTAAAGCTTAAGGCTTGGCTTATACCTATTATCTTTATTATTATTAAACTATTAAAAAAACCTTATGATTTTTTTCGCATTATATATAAGTAATATAAATTAAACGTAGGAAATATTTACTAAAAAGGGCTATTTTTAAAAGCTTTAATCCCGATATAAAAAGTACGGTTTATAAGTAGAAAGTCGAATTTTTTAATTATAAAAGTATAACGTAAATCCGCTTAACAAGACAAACGATAAAATAAAAACAGGATACGTAATTATACAGCTTATTTTATTTTATACTTTATGCTGTAATAAGTTTTTTAGCAAAATGATTGCCTAGCCGGTAATATAAAGCGTTCGTTTCATTATCTTGTTAATAACGAATTGTTTTGTTTTTTTAATAATTATAAGGTCGAAACTAAGTTTTTCTTTATTTATCCAAAGAAATTCGAAAATTGTAAATACAAACTGTAACTTATTTTCGTTAATGTTAAATTATTCGGATGTTATTTCCCTTAGCCGGCAAATTTCCACATCTTTATGAAAAATTTACAAATAGTAAAGCCTAAGACAAATCGACGCGTATCTTAAACAGCGAGCACTTTTTTCGCGTAACTTCCGAAATTAAGCCATATTTTAAAGGTTATGTCGGCGGATGGGTTGCTTTTAAGCTTTCTAAGTACGAAAATCTGCAATTAGTGGTATCGTAAATCTTTTCCAGTTTTAGGATTGCTTACGAAGTTAACATCCATCTTATGCATTTCCGTAAAGCCCTAGATCGGCTTATTAGGCTGTACCAATAACCTTCGTCGGTACGTCGGGGTCGACTTGTAATTTTCCGCGAATGCCGTTAGATTTTCGCTCAAGTCCGTAAATTAACTTAATATATTATCCTAATTTGTATCTTTCGGCTATTTACTTTACCCCTTATTAAAAAGTAAACTATTACTTTTTATACACTTTTCGAAAACAGCTTTGGACGTTGCCTTAAGACTTACTACGTAACCGAAATATGTTTCGCGGAAATAAGGAAGCCCGATATAAAGAGGACCAAGCTTTAACTTAAGGACCTTGTCCATATCTTAATGGTATTTGGAAAAGTTCGCGAAGCTGCTTATATTGCGAAATAACGGAGTGTATTGGAAGGAAAAGGTTATCGGTCGGGAAGGGGGTGGAGTTATTACAGGATCGGAGGTTCCTGTCCTAAGGGACCGACCTTTGAGGCCTGGTGTGGGCCTACTACGGAGGAACTCCGGGAAGAAAAGTCTTGGCCAGATTAAATGTGATCTAAGTGATCTGCTGGATTGAACAGATTACTTAGATCCCATAGATCACTGACACATTTATTACGGGATGAAAGGATATATAATAAACGGTTTCTTATGTAAATAGCACCGACTTAGTTTCGTTCCTTAATTATCAATCTAAACCTTCAGTTAAAAGTACAATTCGCCGATTAAAGGAAAAGTAGGCAAACCTCTTTAACGAATAATCCATTAAATTATTCCTCGCATTATTGTTATCTGCAAATTAAGACCTTACTTCGGATACTGCTTATACTTCCAGTTGGATGTATAACAGGTTCGTTATATTTTGATAACTCCTTGATTAATAGCCGACGAATAATTTAAGGCCCAGTTGAACATAAGCTTTCCTGAACACGGTAAAGAACGATATTACAAAGCGACGTTTAAAAGACAAATAGTACACCCGATCGCCGTCACTAGCCAATAAGGGATCAGTAACCAGATTAAACGATTTACTACCTATCAAAGAAGTTCCTTCCTTAATCGACAACATAACCCCCCCTCCACTCGATCTTAAGGAAGCCCTTCTTCCTTTCAATCTTAACGACAACCCTCTTCTATAAAAAAGACCATTAAGGTCCAGGAATCAGAGGCCAAAAAAAAAGGAAGGACAACCAGAAAAAGATCGAAAGGGTGAAGGAAAAAAGCCTACTGTTAATGAAAAATTGGATATCCTAGCGACAGAATTTAAGGCCTTATAAAAGGAAAACGCTAAACTCGCTAAACTTGCTTAACCAACAAGGATTAGGAAAAAGGTCTTCGACGTTACCCCTATTTGGTACAAACAAAACTCGCGAAGATACCGTTCCCTTTCCCAGTTACTATAGAATACCGGAAGTTAAAGGTTACAAACTAATTCCCTTAAAGCTTTATAATGGAACTACGGATGTGGAAGAATTCCTAGTTCAGGCCAGACTTTACCTCAAGTTTTATAAAAATTCTTTAACCGAAGATTATCAGAAGGTAATGGTTATTTTCCAACTACTTGCCGGAAAAGTTCTCTTGTAGTCCGAACCCATTATAAACGATTACCTTATAAACTACCCCGACCAGTCCTTTAACCTGACTAATTATATTTTCAGCAACTATGAACACTTTAAAGAAAAAATGCAAGCTCTATTTAAAAACTCTGACAGAAAATAACATATAATCGAATAGTTGCACCTTTTCTAGTAAACCAAGTCCGCGGTTAATTACGTAACCGAATTTAATCGCCTGGTGTCTATTTCTAATTTTTTAGAAAGTGCTTTGTTTTACTCCTTTTATAATAGCTTAAAACTGTAAGTCAAAGATGAGATGTATAAAGTGCTTAAGACTGGTCCGTTCCAGAATTACATTAATAAGGCCATTATTGCCGACCGACGTACCTTTAAAAGGTATTTGGAAAAGAAAAGATTTAAAAAAA
>QJNY01000611.1:0-44375 GCA_004155945.1 Monosporascus sp. mg162
TGCCTATTTTCCACCTGTCTACCTGCTTGGTCTTCCTCTTTAATTAATCAAGCGAGTTTCTCACCTTTGAACTTTAGAGTTCGTTCTCCTCGTTTCTAAACTTCTGACCCGTTAGTTCTTCACTATAAGCAACTCGCTCGTTATTGTTGCTTTCTATTTTTCTTGTTAGACGCCCTTCTATTTCGACCGCGATCGGATTTCTTGCCCACCGACTCTGCATCCCTCATTCACTCGGGACTGCATCTAATCATCCACCCGTTTGTTGCACCATCCATCACGCCTAAGATTTTTGATCAGCCGTTCCGCCGCCAACATGCGTTCTTTCGCTCTCGCCTCCGCATTGGCGGCTCTGAGCGTCGTGAATGCGGAACCTACCGCTACCAACAAGGAGCTGCCCAGGCAGGCGGATTCTCTCCCGCCTGTTACGGTGTCCGGCAATGCGTTCTTCGCTGGTGACCAGCGGTTCTACATCCGAGGCATCGACTACCAGCCTGGCGGCTCTTCCGCGAATACTGACCCTCTGGCCGACACCTCTATCTGCAGCCGAGATATTCCCAGGTTCAGGGACTTGGGGGTGAACACAATTCGAGTCTACTCGGTCGATAACCATCGCGACCACACGGAATGCATGAATATGCTGAGTGAAGCCGGTATCTACCTAGTGCTCGATGTCAACAGCCCGAGTTATTCAATTAGACGCGACAGGCCCGCCCCGTCATACAACGCTGAGTACCTCCAGTCGGTCTTCGCTACTATCGATGAGTTCCAGAGGTACGACAACACGCTAGCTTTCTTCTCCGGAAACGAGGTTATCAACCATGACGAGGGCTCCACGAGAACTGCCCCATACGTCAAGGCCACCACGCGGGACATGAGACAGTATATCGTCGAGCGTGGCTACCGCAGGATCCCTGTGGGCTACTCTGCTGCTGATGTCAGCGATAACCGTATGCAGACGGCTCACTATTTCAACTGCGGCAGCGAATATGAGCGCAGTGACTTTTTCGCCTTCGTGAGTGTGCCTACATGATACTTTATCCGACCCAACTAACATCTTCCCGCAGAATGATTACTCTTGGTGCTCTCCATCCGACTTTAGGAGGTCCCAGTGGGACCAGAAGGTCCAGAACTTCACCGGATATGGTCTCCCGATCTTTCTATCTGAGTGGGGTTGCATAACAAACGGCCGCGACTTCAGCGAGATGGAAGCTTTGATGAGCGATGATATGACTCCCGTTTACTCCGGTGGTTTGATGTATGAGTACAGTATGGAGGAGAATGATTATGGTATCGTCGAGATTGACGGCGACAACGTCAGGGAGCTTGAGGAGTTCTCTGAAATGGCCTCGGCGTTCTCTCAATACCCGGCCCCTACTGGTGATGGCGGTTTTACATCTACTACCAACTCGGTGGAATGCCCCACGACCGACTCCGTCTGGGACCTTGGCGAGTGGGGCTCGTCTGCGCTCCCAGCCATGCCCACGGATGCTATCAGGGTGAGTTATAACTAGATTTACAGCCGCGACGGACATACGCTGACTGTTGGACTAGTATATGTCTGAAGGTGCTGGTGAGGGTCCCGGTTTGGACGGACCTGGTTCTCAGAACTCTGGAGACGGTGAACACGAAACAGCCGGTGCCGCCGCGGGCTCGCCCACTGCCGCTGCCGATTCTGAGGACACTCCAGGCGCTGGCGCACGCGGAGTTCCTCCCGTTGATGGTGCAATTTTTGCCATCACAGGCCTTGCTACTTTCTTCACTGTTGTCGGCACCTTACTCTTGTAGGGAGTTGTTTTAATATTGCGACGCATACAGGAGTGTAGCCGTGCGGATCTTGGCAAGATCCCGGCTGGGACTGGTTTAATCGGCGTTTCACAGGAACTTTGGGGCGGGCAAAAGCCCCAGAAATGATGGGTTGAGACTTGGGTGTCGTGCCGTCCGCCCACCGATACGTGACATAATTCTGTGCACTTGAGGGCTGCAGACCAGCGGTTCCGGTCAGGACAGCATTTGTTACTAATCACGATACACATACATATACAGACACCACAAGGGGAGATGACTTCGCAATAGAGATTTTGACTTTTGTTCTCGAGGGAAGGCCGGTAAAAGGGCAGGATTGGGAGGATCTCTTCTTTTGGTTCAAGCTTACGGGAACGACGGATCGGCTTGCCCCTGCCGGGCGGCTTGTCCGTGCTTCCTTTGTGATGATTATTCGAGTACATATTCGTAATTGACATTCTTCCTTGCCGTTCTACTTCCGGTCCTAGAGGGTCTTGTCAGCTCTTACAGTCAGCTCTTACATGTACCGTATGTGACAGAATCCCTAGCCTTGTCACGCAAGGCTGTCCGTCGTCGTTTTGAAGCAACCCTGGTGGCGTCGAGTATGTCGGCTTCCTACTACAGGTCAGTTGCGCATGCGTGGGACTGAAAAGTGCGACAGCATGACCGACTTCCTGAAGAGAGCGACTTGACCCCTCGTTGACATAATATCTGTTTTAACTCGACGAGTCGGCCTATATCTTGCTCCTTGACACTACCCCCAACCCTTCTTATGGGCATTATCTACATAGGCCGAGGCCCGAGAGGTCGATCTAGTCTCTAGTCCAGAGACAGTACCTGTTATGATGTGTCCACTAGAGAAGGTTGCCATGAAAGGCTCGAGAAGTGAGGAGGCTCACATACCCGACTAGTCAACCGGCCGTCCCGGATCAATCTCATGGTGGCGAGGTGGGTGGAGGGAGTGGTGATAGACAGATGAAAGGGTGATGTCAGGGGTTGGTGTCTGCGAAGTACGTGATGCGCTATTAGGAGGCGCCTTTGTATGTATGTGTACTTAGAATGATGGAGCGAAATACAGGCTGGATGGAGAAAGAGGGAAGTTGTTGATGCGTCGTGGGCTGCGCCAGTTGAGGTTTGTTGGAGGCCATCTACATCAGGTCCACACTCCTAAGATATGAGTGAAGAACGTGTGATACTGGCTGGCTGGGAACATCATGGTTTGGATGCGATCAAACAGGAACAATTAATGTATTACGACTTCAATAGTCCCCTCGACCCCTTTTGTACATCCCAGTGAGATTAAATACATGGCTGCCATATCCACCGGGCCATGCTGCCATCATTACACGTCTCTCCCATCCTTATTTATCTTCGTCTTTGTGTGAAAGAATGCGTTTCGTCTGGTCATTATGGACATGACCCTAGACGGTCTAGGGTGCAATTACTATTTACGTCGCCACTGTTGCCCCCGTTATCGACGCCGTCTTATGTCTTATGCCAAAAGAAACCCTCCGCCTGTCTCGCCAACACCATGGTGTAAAAAAGAACACACACTACAAGCAAGGTACGATCCATGCTCCAATACCATTTTGGAACTCTGGGCTGTCACCAACGCCGGCATGAAGAAAATCAAGGCTAAAGTTCCTGATACTTCTTGCTTCCCAGCTGATCCCTCGATTTCCGCCGTAGGACCCTGCCAGCTTGGCGCATTCGAAAGTACCTATGATGCTGTTCTCCCCCGGGAAGACTTGGTGCAACTCTGTGTCGTCCCACGTGGCCATATCGTCGTCCTTTCTAAGCACGAAGTTGATACCAGAATTCGCGACGATCTCCTGCTCGAGCCCACTGAAATCGTAGCACGGATATCCCTTTGGGAGGTCGGTGCAGACCGGCATGCGGAATTCAAGCGCACAGACGGGAGACGACCCGCTGTTGCTGGTGTTTAGAGGGAGAAACGACCGAGGAATGCTGTATTCGAAGATCGTCACGTTCTGCGGTGAGATTGAAACTTCGGATGATGAATCATGTATGCCACCTGGAGCTTCGGGGTCCGGATAGCCTACCCTGCTTGGGGCGATGGAAGGCACAGATGGCGGAACGGTACATGTCGGAGATGAGGTGCCCGCTTCTGACGTGAAAATAGGGATAGTAATGGTCGACGTCGGCACAGGAGACGTAGGGAATCCACTCTGAGGAATGGAACTGTTGCTAGGTGTCAGGATCACCTCCATCAATGTCGGGGTTGGCACAGCCATTAGGGGCTGTAAGGCACGTGGGTCTCTAGAGTCTGCGGCTATTTTGTTGGCATGACACTCAGCAACCTGGTCCTCCAGACTGAGAGATATCTCAAAACAGCCAGTCTTGGGTGTGCGGTCGGAGTATATATAGTAGCTCTGGTCAGCCGCGGCAGCAGCGGGACAAGCACGGAAAAGCTTGGTGCCGTTGTCGTATGTCAAATATGATTGTCCATGGCCATCTGATTGGGTGATATTAAAAGTAGCCTGCCCAACGAGGCCTGTATGGCACTCAAACTGGTAGCTTGGAAGTCTCATGAAGCAATTGTTTCCGAGGCCATCTGTGAGGGTGCCTGTCGTTTCATCCAGACAGAATCCGGCTTGAGAGGAGGTACCAACTGACAACTCGCCAACAAGGGTTTCCGTGACAAGAGCATTGAGCTCACCCACAGTAGCCAGTTGAAAACAACATCCCGAGTTCGACTGTCGACGCAAGGGATTGGCAGCGACGCCAGAGACCAGCCCGAGAATCGAGGTTAACTTCATTATGCTTGGGCGCAAGGGTTGGTGGGAACAACGGCTCAGTGTCTCCGGGGGATATTAATGAGGAACCGCCAAAAGTCATAAAGAGATGGGATAGGTACTTAAAATATGTATTTGGTGCGGGCTGGGAGAATACTGGGTTGCGTAGCAAGATACCTTCAAGAGGTCGAAAAGGCACTCATAGCCGAACGAAGGAATGCCATCTGTCGTGCTACAACCAACGGCTAGGGAACTGCAACAGGTGGAACGAGACGAAGGGCAATCGCAAGCTCGGGGAACCCGACAATAAACAAACAAAACCTTATCTAGTATGTGACAGAGAAAGCGACGCACATTGAATATGACTCAAGGTGACTCGCCTAAATGCACATACATTTATCCTCGCTATGTCAGCCATAGCCGCTTCCCTGACTGGCCTGGAGGAAAAGAAGGAGCTTGAGTGTCTGCCTTCGAGAACAGACCACGCTAACATCCACTCTTGTATGTAGAGCCAGGCAGGCCATTGGCGTCGTCCGTTGAGACTAGTGTAATGAGGACAGGCGCAAGCGATAGCATCTCGTGGGAGAGGTGGTGTTAACGGTAATGGCTGGGGTTCTTGTTATTTGTCCAAGACTCCAAATAGCACCCACTAGCCACCGGCCTCCTCATTTCACAGCCCATGCATTCTACGTCGGCAGAAACATATGGAGCGGATGTAAGAGGACTTCAAAGTATAGAATATGCGGATGTCTGGGTATCTCCACCAGTAGGTATCTGGGTAATTGATGAGGCTGATTTCTGAGATTTGAGGCAGGCGAAATTGCCAGTCCCCGGTCCCTAAGGGCAGTGGGTCAGCTACTAGCGTCCAGGGGGTTATCCAATTGGTAATAAGTGACCTGCAGGCTTGCTCCAGTTACCGCGGACAGTGGATGCTGGCACTAAGTTATAGCGCTGGGGGGTTTGAGTGGGGGATCGCATCGCCAAGAAACGGGCGGGTGGACCCCCCTAAGGTTCAGGTACGTAGACATCTTCAGCCTCAGAGACGTCTTCCTGAGTCTCCAGGTCTTCTGACTTCTGTGTCCTCGAAAATTGGTATGCGAGCTATTCTCCCCCATCGTGCTTATGTGACTTTTTCCGAAGGGGTTTCTCCTGTCGGGCACTGCTTGCTCTTAATAGTTAAAACATCTTTTAAGTGTTAACGCGAATTGGCCAGATCCTACGATAGACTCATACGATCATACGCATAACGTGCGGTTGCCTGCCTAAGGATGTTAGAGATTTCAAAGGATCTGCTGGAGGGGGCCCTGGGCGTTAGCCTCTTTCTCAGCACCCATAGGCCGTGTGTCCGTCCGAACGCATTGGGATGTAGCACTGACTCTAGGTTTTTAACAATAACACTCCAGCTTTTAGGCTCCAGGTCGTCTCTCATCTCGGTACGATGTAACAGAAGCTAGCAGACATCCTCTATTCCCAAATCCTACTACTTGCTTCCGTACGTGAAGAGAAGGGCTTGTTACAGTTGACTTCGAGTATTGCACGTAATTCTTAACTTAGCAAACCTAGCACGTCTGCGTACGAGTAAGCTGATTGTTGCTGCTAGCCCGAATAAACGTCCATTCGACGACATCAGTTCTGTTTGTATTTGTATTTACTCCTGGGGGGTAAGGCCATGAAGCTTGTCCGCAATAAATGGAGCCGAGTGCATCTATATGGACATTTGGCCCAGACAGAATTTGTGAAAACTTCAGCAGATATAGGAATCTGTTAGTTTATACGAAACGGTCCGATTCGGGTGATACGGGGCATCATGTCGCATTAACTTGCAAACTATCGAAGAACTGCGATAGGTTTCACGATGTCCGTACAACCAGCTACAACCTCAATGAAGCGAGATAAGGCCATCCCCAGAAGAACCTCGTAACAGCTGTATGGCTGCCAGGCACAAACGTAAAGATCTAACCAGATCATGTGAATTCCTCGGCTATCTGTTTAATTACGTCGTGCTGATCGGTTCCGAGCCTTTTGTTTGCAATTGATGTAGTTTCGGAGATCTTAAGAGCCATGCAAATCAGTAAATCCCGACCAGAGTTGTACGCATAGATAGAGCACTTGGAGGCATGTCAAACTAAATCTCAACCAAGCGACTAACCTGTTGCCTAAAAAAGCATCTAATATGGCCATCGCGGATTTGTGGATATTCGCTTAGGTTAACATCTAGGCCGACGTGGTTTCAAGATCTTTTTACAAGAAATTGTCAACCTTGCACCCGCTCATCGACCGCTCAGAACCATTGCAACGTGGATCCAACAAAGACGGTAGGATATTGAAGCGAACTTAATTTATGACTTATTGTATTGTTAGAGTAAAGCTATTGAGCCCTGAAGTGTCAGAACTCGTGATAGGGCTTCGGGAGGAAAGCTTGGGGGGGGGGCTGGATCAGGGGCTTAATATTTGTCCAGATCCAAATGGGGAACCCCCGTACCTCCGCGGCCATAGAAACACCAAAAAGAACTTATACTTGTCTTCAGCGAACATCGCAGTGGAAAACTTAGACACCCAGAGTCTGGCTGATATCGATTGGGAGGTTCGAAGTTTGCATTGAGCTATTCGCTTTGTGACTATCCAAGGAGGGAGGTAGCCGGTGGCATATATGCGGTGCCTTCCCCTTGTTCGCTTCTTTACCAAACGTGTTTACATCCCGAATTTAAGAACTAAGAGATTCCCAGTTCTGTGATCGTCATTTCCCCGTCCCTACCCCCGGTCGCACTCTCCTTTTCATCCTCTGGACCAGCCCTTCCGTTCTATGCTTTTCATAGCTTGTATTTCCTTGGTTAACAGTTTTTATACGGCCCGATGGACTCTCAAAATCACATTAGTCCGCGTATCAGCTTCCGCTTGAGAAGCATGCGACGCCGAGAAACGAGCAGCGATGCAGTCCCACCCCCTACCGGTATCAATACCAAACCCACCGAGTTCGCGCTGGTCTTAATGAAAAGATTCGACTGGTAGGGCAGCCATGGGGCATTGACAAATATTCCGAGAAAGCAATCAGAGTTAGTTGACACCAGTACAGTTTACCGCTTTTGGCCTTCTCCACGGAAGGGATATCGTATTCTTGGATGGCAACCGCATCAACTTGGTGGACGCGCCCCAGGAGACCATCAACAGGTTAAATGCCCTGCCTTAAGCACTATCCCTAGGAATCCTCCCTGGTAGGCCTCTTTCCGTTGCCCCAGGCATACCCATGTCCTTCGGTAAAGACCACTGCTTCTCGGATCTTGGGTTTCCCTAGTCGTATTATCCGCCAGTATCATGTCAGGACGTGCGAACGCCAGCATCACAGAACACCGCATGGAAGCCCTAGGCCAAAGTACGGATACGTGCTTGGCGAAGATATTGCTTCGGGACTACGCAGCCAGGAACTGTGGCTACCGCAGATCGGACGATACTTACCCAGGGGGCTCGGACTTCCATTGGTCTCGTGCGATTCCCATAGCAGGAAGTCCAGCCCCGTCGGTTCTGCAGCAGCGAGAAGCCCACAGAACCTTTAATTTCTCCGGGGATGAACACGGCGCATCCCAGTTCCCCGCCCAAAAAGCAGCGGCTGGCATCGTCACCGCAAACACGCAGCAGGCAACGGAAAACGGCGAGCCGAGGGCGACGACGCAAGAGAAGCCGCGAGAGGCCCAAGACGAACCAATGGCCACTGGTAAAGGGCGTTCGTGGCCGTGAGGAACAAGGCCATCACGGAGCAGGTAGGAGGGAAGAGTGGATGAGCACCGTGTGGGCCGAGGCGCGCACCCACGAGACTCGCTCAGAGGTCAGGGGGCCCAGTTCTCGTCAAATTGGACCCCGATGGCGATTATTGGCATAGCAGCACCCGTGTTCGAGGGCACAGATCGGCCCGATATGGCTCCTCTTCAGTGATTGGCGAAAGGGTGTGGCTTTACGGCAGATGGATATGACAATTGCTGGGCTGTTGCATTGTAGCCTCCTGGCATTGCTACTGCCATGCCCAGCTTCTCCAGGATTTAAGGCTTCAATTAATAGGGGTAGGACTTATCACGGAAATAATTCAATCGCTTACCGCGTATGGAGCACTGCTAAGTGGATTACGTCTTCGCCCTGGTACCCAAAGGTAGGAATAGATGATGGATTCACCCTATTTGTACGTACAGAGTTAAGCAACGTCTCCAAAAGCTCCGAATAAAATCATTGTACCCAGGAACGCTATCCACTTGGTCCTGCGCGACTCCCAGCCAGCCGTAACCAACGCCCCATCCTAAAATACAAGTATCCAGGGATATCATCCAAATAGAGAGCGGGGAAAAAAAAAAAAAAATCATAACTCCTCGTCCGTCTCATCGTCCGAGAGCCAGACAGATACCGACGGCCTCCCCACTTTGACCTTGGCGTCGACCGCCTCGCTCCTCAGGTCGGTTAGGACACTTGCCTGATCTTGACTCTTCGGTTCCTCCTTGACCTCATGTTTGATGTGTGGAGTGGCGGGCGCTCCTTCCTCCTTAATTTCCTTCTTCACTTCCTCCATGAATTTCTGAACGACCGGCACAGCCTCCTCCGCATCCTCAGCCTTCAACAACTCCCCCTTCGCACCATCAGCCCCGGTCTTCCCGTCGAGACCGGGCTCCGCGTCCGACTTGGCCAGGGACTCGCCGCGGCGCCCCCTCAGCAGCTCGAGGCGGCGCGCGTAGAACAGGTCGAGGCAGTTCCGGCGCTGCTCCTGCGTCATGCCCTCGACGGCGAGCGCGAAGTCGACGGCGCCGGGGAACCCGAAGGAGCGGGCCATCGTGCAGAACTGGCGGCGCAAGACGTCCTCGGGCGGGTTGAACTCGTAGGCGAAGCCGTCGGGCGCCCAGAACGCGGTAGCATGGTCCTGGCTGTCGAAGAAGAGGGAGCGGTCGCCGGCGGCGGCGTCGAAGTTACCGTCCTGGCTCGCGGCCAGCGCGGCCTGGCGCGACAGCTCGTCCTCGACGCGAGACGTGCCGACGACCTCCGAGTTCTCGTGCGTGTACTCGACGCCGGCGGAGGCGAGGATGGCCTGCACGACGTCGGTCTTCTTCGTGTTGTTCTTCCGCTTCTGATCCAGGGCGTCGCTGCTGGTCAGCACGGCGGAGAGCTGCTTCAGGCCGCCGGTCTCGTCCTCGGCGCCCTCCTCCTTCTTGATGAACTGAGAGACCTCGTCGTCCTCCTTGGCGGCCTTGTCCATGTCAATGTCCATGAGCTGCACGCCCATCCTGGCCTCGGCGACGTTGGTCTTGTTGACGATGTCCCGCAGCACGACCTGGTCGCCGTGGTACGCGAGGAGATTCTGGATGCCGAAGATCTCGCCCTTGCGGCTCGCGTCCTGCTGGACTCCCTTGAAGTATCGGCGCTCGTTGGACGCATTGTAGCCGATGTTGGCCTGCTGCTGCTTGTAGATCTGCCGCGCGTAGGTGATCTCCTCGATGGTGCCGGTGGAGATCAGCCGGTATACGTCGACGTCGCGCGTTTGGCCGATCCGGTAGGCCCGGTCCTGAGCCTGGAGGTCATAGGACGGATTCCAGTGGGGGTCCATGATGACGACTTTATTAGCCGAGGTGATGTTCAGCCCGACGCCCCCAGCTTTCGTAGATATCAGGAAGACGAATTGGTTCGGGTCTGAATTAAAGTCGTCTACCACCCCCTGACGATCCTCGTAGCTGAGCGAACCGTCTAGGTAGCTCACGCTGTAACTCGTATTACTAAATAAGTGCTGTAAAATCCTCAGCAGGCGGACGCTGTGCGAGAAGACCAGGACTTTGTCGCCCGCATCGTGCCAGAACTTGAGAAGCTTCCTCAAGATCTTCCATTTGCCACAGAACTCCGGGTTGGCCAGGTCCAGCAGGGATTCTCGTTTCGCATAATACTGCTGCCATCTGTCCGGCATAGCCGCCTGGAGGAATCGAAGCTCCCGTCTCTGCTTATCGGTGACATCGCCAGTTTGCGGGATGATGAGGTTAAAGTGGCTGGATAGCTTCTGCAGCGACATGATGACGGGGAACACGAGCGATTTCCAAGACTCTCCGTCGGCGTTCACTTCGTAGCAACACCATCCCCGCTTGTGCTTGGACCCACAGTCGCATTCGTCGTAGGCTGTCCGGATGAATTCGACAAGGGGGCTATCCAGAAGGTTCTCGTACGCTTCTCGCTGTAGATCGGATAGTGGACAAAAGACGACCTTGTCTGTCTTCTTGGGCAGCTGATGCGCAATCAGGCTCTTCATCCTCCGAAGGAAAAATCGAGGCAGCAAGTTGTCTCGTAGCTTGATGGCTGTTTTGCGGGCTTCGCTCAGCTGCTTCAGGGTCGCATCGTGGGATTGACCGATGGTCAGTGGCTTGCAGATCGTATACCTCCAATCCACCATGGTGCCGAATTGCCCGGGGTTCGTCCAGTTCAGGAGCGTCCAGAGCTCTTCGTATCTATTTTGAATGGCGGTTCCGGTGAGGCCGATCCGGCAAAGCGCGTTCACCTCGTTCATCGCGATCGTCACACCTGCTCTGCTGTCCTTGATGGAGTGGCATTCGTCGGCGACAACCACATCCCACGGAACTCTGTTTATCTTACCGCTGTTGTTCTTGTACGTCGTGTACGTCGTGATCATGATTTCGAGTCGACCGGCTCGAGCCGTATCGAGGATGTCCTCCTTGCCTATGCCGTGGTAGAGATCGACAACCCACCAGCCCCACCTGTCAAGTTCGTTCTTCCAGTTCTGCGTCAATGAACCAGGACAAATGATCAAGGCGCGAGGAAACCAGTCATCCTTCTGCCGCTTATACTTCCGCATTCTCTTTGCGTCGCGCTGATCGCCGGTCTTGCCGAAGGCCGCAGTGAGAAACGCGGCAACCTGCACTGTCTTCCCCAGGCCCATGTCGTCGCCAAGGACGCCGCCCTTCTGGTATACGAAGAGCTCATGGAGAAACTTGACACCTTCTATCTGGTAGTCACGAAGGTATTGGGCAATGGGTGCCGGGATGACTCCAGCCGAGTTCTCAAGGACAATGTCTTTGTAATCATGACAAGGCTTGATGCCGCTCTTTTCATCAAACTGCGGCCTCTCTTGGAGATGCTCCAGCCTCTCGTCATCGGAGAAATAGATGTCAGAATAATCGGGAGGCAAGCGCAGTCCGGCTTCACGGAGAGTCTTGCGAGCCTCATCAAAGGCGCTGCGGCGTTCTCGAATGTACTCGGGTACTGCGTTCTCGAGCTCTTCGTCGGAATCCTCCTCTGGTCGCCATGGTTTACCCTTCCTCCGTCCGCGTGAGACAGGTTCCTCCTTGCCTCTGCATTTGGCTTTGGCCGAGGGTATCCTGGGCGCCTTCTTACGTTTCTTGAACGCGTCGTGGCCGACATCTGTATCATCGCTCCGTTCAGCTTTTACTGGTGTCCCTGCCCTCCGTTTCCGTTTACCGGCATGAACCGATCCAGACGAGTCGTCGGAGATAATGATGGTATCCGATGATGGGTCCATCTCTCTTATAACCTAAGTAAATTTGAGAGCGCATGATCTTTCCGCACAGTTTTCCAAACGTCGATTAAAGAAATAAAAACGGCTTTGCATTGGAAGCATTGTTACCGTTTAATTGACTTAGGATGAGTGCGTTCAGATCAAAGACGCGACAAGGCGGATGGTTACCGTATTTAACGGCGCTACAGTAGAAATTCGTGGCCCTAGCACGGTAGGTGTCATGCTATATCAAGGTACCGTAACTCCGAAACGGTTACATGGGAATTATAGCATTAAAAAACATGCACATGCTTTAAACATTTTGAAATGCATGTAGGTCATCGTGCAGGTTCAAGTATGGCGAATTATTATGCTAAATGACTTGCACAGTATTTCTTAATTCCGAGCTCTACTATAGTATGGCGAGGCGCCGGGGCTGCCGGGGCTGCCGTCAGACCGAAGTGGAGACGGCGGTGGTGGGTTCTCAAGAGGGATTCGGAGATCCCAAAGGGGACCTCTGGATCCAGAGGATAAGGACCCTAGGTACGTAACGAAGATATGATATCGCTATAAAAGGCATAGAGAGGGAAGAAACGGCTCCGGAATATTTTATACTGGACTCGGCTCAAACGCTTCGAATTCCCCGCCATCGTTTCTGATATCTTTGAGTTAATGTTCTGCTTGTTTCCAACATGTGTAAACGGGAGGTCTCTTGCAGGATGGGCTACACATATCTTCCCTAGCATTCTCATGGCCGTAACCTGCATTGTGATATTTTCCCTCAGTTTCGTCACCGCTTGGCATGGCCTGTAGCACACGCAGCACAGCATGGAGACGAAGTTGCCATAACGAATATGTCGTTGGCATAGTTTAGTTGATTCTCTTTTAGTCCATTTGGGAGCGCAACCCAATTATGTAATGTTCACAGTGGTATCTACACCAAAACGCCGTATCATGCAAATCGATTCCCGTTCCCACAAGCGAGTATCTGCCCTCCTCTATAGTACCTGGAGGCCTCGTTACAACAGCTCGAAATCATCCAGCTTATCTCTGTACTTCATGATATTCCGCTTGATCTTGCTGCCAGGAGCCCACGTGACGAAGTCCTACAATATCTCGAGTTAGTCGGTCTTCCTTTAATATCGAGGCGATTCTGGAAGCTGCGTACCTCCATGGATCTCGTAACCAAGAAGGCCGGATCCGTGATGACCTCGGTGCCGACGCGGACGTGACCCTGCTCGATCATGGTGACGGCAGCTTTCAGGTGCTCGGCCATGCGAAGCCGCGTCATCACCACGGGCAGGCGCCTCCGCGCGAATGCCGATACCGTGACATTGTTCTCGACCGAGCTGAGTTTCGAGGCGGACGACAAGATTCCCATGTCGTACAACTTGTCCAGGAGAAGCTTTTCGGTTTTCCGGCGGACGGGGTTATCGGGAGGGAGCAGACTGAGACGGTGCGCGAGTTGGCGGAGAGACTGTTCTCTGTGAGCTTCCTGTCCTGTCCTCTCCTGCGCTTGTTGTATGTATCACAGAGCTAAGCGACTACTTACGCCACACAGACGGTTGTATTTGTTATAGTCTATAGTGCGTCGAGTGTCAGCGCCTTCTTTGGGGCGAAAGGAGGAAGCAAAGGGCCTGGGGATGCCTACCTTCGGGTTTCTGGATCATATAACGACGCCTCACGGCGGCATCTCGGTGGTCGTTATCCTGTTTCCAGGTGATAAAATCGACCTTCCGGAGCAGCTTCTGCTCATGATGCTTCAGTTTTCGCGTCATCGTGGACGACTGTCAATACTAGATGATTTATTCCAGTCGTCGCCTGTTCATGTAGCTCGACATTAATTTGGAGACCTTGACCTCCTCCAATGGAGACTTTTTTCTGGGTCCGGCTTTATCGATAGCACCGATAAGCCGATAATCCCCGAGGTGGGTACGTATCTACAACGGTAATGTTAGTAGGTATTTCGCGGTGATACGCTTTAAAGACCCATTTAATTCAAGCTTTGGAGCCGATGCATCTAAATTTCTACGGTCTCGGTCTCGGGGAAGCGGACGCACCATCGATTACTAGCTACGAATTCAATCGCAGCAGCAACAATACCGATCGCCCGAAATGCCGCCCAGGATATCTATCCTAGCCGCTATACGGCGCCCGTCCGCCTTCCTGAGGGCTCCGGCAGCCCAACTATCCACGTCTCAGCCCCTCCAGCTCCGTAAGTAGCTAACATAGCTCGCTCCGTCTGCCCTTCGGCATCCGCCCTGTATGCAAAACAGGGACTAAACAACCATCAGTGCGTCATGACGTGCAATCGCCATCGCCGAACTCCCCTCCATCGAACGCCAACGCCAGCGCCAACACCAACAGCAGCACGTCCTCCTCACCCTCCCTAACGTCCGCGATCCTCGAAATGGAGTCCGCCTCGCAACAGCAGAGCCAGCAGCAGCAGCAGCCGACGGACGCGACGTCGGCCGTGTCGGGGCTGCTGTACGGGCAGCTGGCGCGGGGCCAGCAGGCGCAGGCGCGGGCGCGGGCGCAGTCGTGGGGGAGCGGCGGGCTGGCTCAGCGGGGGGACCCGAACCGGAACCGGCACGTCGAGGAGGAGCTGCGGACGCGCCTGACCAACGACGACTACGCGCGCCAGATGACGCGGCGGTGGAGGCCGGGCGACGTCTACGCGCCCCACGACCTGTCGCCCAGCGAGATGGGTAAGTGGCGCCGCAGCACGGCGCGGAAGCGCGACCTCGTCGACCTCCTGGGCCTCAACCCCCTGGACATGTATCGGGTGAGTAGGCGGTGGCATGGCATGCATCTCTTTTTAGATGGGGGGTGATGGGATTGGCTGACGATATTACGTTCTTCCTTTCCCCCTAGAACTTCTCCGTCATCTCCGAGTTCATGACGCCGCATGGCCGCATAAAGCGCTCCGCCGACACGGGCCTGCGGCCCGTCAACCAGCGCAAGATGGCCAAGGCGATCCGGCGCGCCATCGGCCTCGGCCTGCACCCCAGCGTCCACCACCACCCGGAGATCCTGGCCAGGGACCCCGTCAGGCGCCCCGCGCAGAACCAGCCGTCTCAGTACCAGCACAGGATCTAGGGCACCTAGCCGAAGCGAGAGTTGGGGGGGAGGGGTCATCCTAGCCACCAATATTTGAGGCATGCCTAAGTACTTGGGGAGGATGGCGGAGGATAGGACCAAAGCCTGGTTCCACTCACAGAGGCATGTGGGTGAGTGTGGTAGCTGCACTCCTGGTACATCGTGGATTGTACAACAGCTCGCTTTTTCGCCATTTCTACGTATGTACAGATAAGCGAAAAGATGGCCTACTCCAATCCGAACGGGATAGGCAGGATGTGTGAGTTTATGTGGCAGTTTTTGTACATATGACAATGCAAACCGACACTGGCATCGTCACGCCTTCCATGCCCGCGATATCCTGAATTTCATCACGCCCTCCGTGTCGCGCCTCTTGTATTTCTTCTGCAGCTTCTCCCACACCGGGGTATACTCCTCGAGGGCCCAGGCCTCGAAGTCGTCCTTCTGTTCCTGCGACTGCAGGGCGTTAAAGACGATGGCGAGGCTGGCGTGCGTGCTCGAGTTAGTCGATGGGACTGTGTTTCTGCAGAGTATAGGTAGATGCGGGGTGGGTACGGGGCCGGGGGACGGTTATAGGGTAATAGGGGAGGAAGAGAAGGGGGAAAAAACTTACGTATGAAGATTCGGCCGCTGCCCAACCACGTTCTCCATATCCTCGAGCAGCGCCTTGGCCTCGTCGAGGTGTCCGTGGGCGGCTCTCGCACCCGCGTACGCCGAGTAGACGTTGACGGGCACATCGATCTCCATCCTCTGCATCTTTTCCCAGAGCTCGCGCGCCGGCGCGTCGCCGGAGGGCGTCACCTCGCATGCGCGGAACACGATCTCGAGAGACTGGTACGAGGGGCCCTCGGTCGAGGCCGTGATCTCCCTCCAGAAGTCCAGCGCCCGGTACGCGAGGTCGCACGCCGTGTAGGCGATCATGAGCCCGTTGTACAGCAGCGTGTTGGGCGTTATGGTCGTGTCCATCTTGAGCATGTTGTGCACCGTTTTCAGGCTCTCCAGGTCCGGGCAGCGCCCGATGCCCTCGAAGAAGCGCGTGTAGACCTCGAGCGTCGGCCGATGTATCGGGTTGCCGTGACCACGCATGTGGCCGAACACGTGGCACGCCATGTCTGCTCTTTTCCGGTCGAAAAAGTTGTCCATGATGGCGACTCTATATTCGTTCTCCACTTCGGGGAAAAACTGGCGTAATAACGCGTAGGAATCCCAGACTCGCGCCGTGCTGTTCTGCGGATCTAGACAATAGTCCACGAAAGCCTTGCGGACTGTTTGCCGCTCATTGAGGCTGTAGTGAGCCGTATGGAGTGACAGAGTATCTATGACTTCGTAATGTTCATCGTTTCTTAGAAAGGCCATGCAGATTGATACCACCGTCTCTGGTTCTAACGTTACATGCCGTTGCTCAAGATAGCTCGTCACTTCGAGTATGCGTTCGTAATTCGGCGTCGGCGCCGAGCACAAGGCCCGAATAAATTCGTTTAAGGCAGGTAGGCCTTGGCTCGACTCGTCGGAGGGCATGCACCTAAACGCGCTGAAGGCCCCGTCCAGATCGTTTGCCTTGAGACGATACTCCATTTGGAGGAGGTATGTCTGCAAATTCGGCTCAAAGCCCATCTTCTCAGCCAGAGACATTAGGCGCTCGGCGAGGTACGGGTCGTTATTATCCACGGCTACTTTCAGAAGAGAGTTTATCGAGGCTATATTCGGCTGGGCGCCCGGCGAGTCCTGTGTCTTCTCAAGGGCAACCCGGAGCATGTGCTCCAGGTGCTCGACTCCTTTTCCCAGCAAAGCTGCTGCCCAGCTGAAGGACGTGTCCCAGCAAGATTTGTGCCGCCGCCAAACGCCGGATTCTAGCTTGGCAACCAGGTCCCGGTAGACTTCTTTTGCCCAGTCCCTCTGGTCGTTGCGCATAGCGAATTGTAATATTTCGTAATAGGTGGTACGAGACGGCGGTTGATCATCACATATTTCCCTACCAAACCAAGATTTCGTTTCCTTGACGTTATTTCTTCGAGCATAAAAGTTGGACATTACTCCATGAAGCGCCGAGTCGAATTCTAGACCGGCCTCGGTGGCCAAAGAGACGAGTTCTAGCAGGTCTCGCTCATACCCTTCGCGGGCCAATCCGTGGATAACGGGCATCCAAGCTTTGCTTGAACGCAGCGGTATCGGAGTTGCGGCCATCCATTCGTTATAATAATCTACGAGCAGATCTCTGGCCTCGAGAGCTTGGCCGTAATGTGCCATGGTGGCCAAGAGTTGGTAGAAGTCCTTGACCTGTCCTGAACGCTCCGTAGGTTTCACGCGGATCTCCCTGGACATATATCGCAGAGGTGTTGTTTTGGGGATGCCCAATGCCTTCCGTCTTATTTCGGTATAAAGAGCCTTTGCGAGGATAAGATGATCGGCAGGGTCATCCCTAGGTGCAGTGACCAAGCAATCTCTGGCAAGCCGCAGGTCGTCTTCCAATAGCTGTAGCGATCCGGGCCCATTAGGTTGGGACAGATGATGCAGCACTCGATGAGCACAGAGGGCCTGGGTGGAGTTCACCGTCCGGGCGTATTTGGCCTTGTAAGCGAAGAATTCCCGCCATGCTTTGATTAATTCCGACCTAGGAGGAGGTCGGAGGTAATCGTTCTCGTTGGCGCGAAACTGAAGGAGTGTCTCGTAACCCGGTTCGGCCTCGAGCTCCTTGAGCGTCCGGGGCGGTGTCTTGAAGAAACCTAGGAAGGTTCTCTTCTGGGGCGTCCTCGCGATACGGCATCCGACTGGGTATGTGCGGAAGACTGGTCGAGGGAGAACAAGAGAGGAGGGGACCACGCGCATGCCCTGGTGTGCACTCAGGCGTCGCAGGATATGGCGGGTCACTTGCGACCGCATAATGGAAGGTAGGGGTTATGCACACTGGGTTCTATGTAGTATGGTTAGCACTCAATTGGAAGCTGTAGTCAGGCTGTTCTGAGCTCGACTTACCTGGGCATGGCTGGCGTTGGTTGACGATCCAGGGGAACTTACTGTAGGGTTGCGAGCTGCTCGCAGCTTGAAGCTCTCCCACAAAAGGATGGGAGCCTTTGCCCCTAGCGCGTCATTCCCGAGCCTCTACCGATTATTGATTTGCATGGCAAGCGCCTGCTGGCGGGGCAAGGTTCTGCTAGCTACAGGTGTCCACCAATTGGAAACAGCTGTAAGACAGCTGTGCCTTGGGTTACGTTGACCCCTGAACCGCCGATGGAAAGGCATACCCTAGACCTTTAAAAACTCTGGTCATTCAATCTCTTAACGAGGCCGTAGATAATTCTCAGGCTAAGCGAGTAACTCCTCTATTTGGGGTTTTCCACGGCACGTCTAAGAAGGCGATCATCAGCGTTGTCATAAACTACTACCATACGAAGAGGCTAGCCAGAATAGGGCCATTAATAAATATAACTACCATGGATATATTGTCAACATGCTTGTGTCTCATGATAAACATCGGGATTTGCCTTCAAAGTGTTGCACGTAAAATGAGACAAATCCGCACCTAATAACTAATATACGAAGGTATAAAAAAGTCAAATCTGAGAATATATTTCCCTTGGATAAGTCTTAAGAACAAAGCACTGGTGGCTGCAAAGACCTCCTTGTCCCCTTCCTCTACCATGTGACTTGAATTAACTCCGTAATGGAAGGAGTGTAAAGGTAGGTGGTTGTGACGCTGTCCGATTACCTCGGCACTCGAGACCAACCATTCCAAAGAGGCATCACAAGGACGTATTCGACGCCGAGTGAGCCGGCTTCCATGGGCAATACCTCGAGATGGCAAAGTCATCGGCGAATCTGGCATGGACTTTCTTAATATGTCTGTTGTAGTTGTCGAGTCGGTTGTAGGTCTTTCCGAAGCTCGCGCAACGGGGTTCGTTACACGTCCACTGGCCGGGCTCGACTCGTCGACTCTGCTCCTGGTGCCGTCGTAGATCCTTCTTGGACAAAAGGATCTTATCACTGCCGCCGATCACCCTGTGGTGCTGATCTGTAGGCGTATTGAGTGGTACTCTATAAGATGTCTCAGCTATGAATCAGTCGTCGCGTTTCCATCCGTGCCGCTTACTCCCATGAGTGATCTTGAATCTTCTGAGATTGGCTAGGCAAAGCTTGGCCGCCGCACGGACTCGACAGCCCGTCTATCGAGTCTTCTTCGAGACCTTCTTGAACCTGTTGTAAGCCTGAGGGATGGTAACCGGAAATCCCAGTATGCGACGAGGCAAGTGCACCCGGAGATGGATGAAAAACTGAATTGTATGGGTCCACGAGATGATCGGAGATGCCTTCGAGGCCGAAGCCGGGGAAAGAGCTGAATGCGGTGCTATTAGGTGTAGCGATGCCCTGACCTGAGGATGATACATTCCATCCTGCATCATTGCCTCGGCCATAGACACTCGACTCGTCCGGCCAGGTACGTGGCACGGTAGGCTTTCGTGACGCTATAGCAGAAGATAGGAGCCCCCGAGGATGTTCCAGTAAATACCCGTCGTAGCTCTGTATTGTTTCACTGTTGGTACCCGCTGCCGGACTAGGAGCCACCTTGATAGCAGCTGCGTTGGCTCCTGGATCATCGTGCACCAGTACACTTTCGAAGGTGAGACCTTCAACCGCACCCACGGTGTAATTCTGCACTTCAGGCATTAGTTGATGGCAACTCAGCGCAACCATCAACGTGAGGTTATCGCATTTGAATGTGTCGCGGTAGGGTTCACACCATTGTGCATCAACTTCATCCTCCATACGTGGGGGCGAACTTACTTGAGGTGGGTATAAGCATGCGATGTCTCCCACGCTGAGATGGTCTGGTGAGACCGGCGGCTGGAAGAAAACCTGTAGCGTGTGGGCGTAGGAAAGAAGAAAACGTTTCAGTATATCATACCTTATTATCTACCGAGGATTCCCAATGCAAATGTTCAGCGTTGCCCTCCATAGACCGTGATTCGTATTCTGTCTCCTCGATGTCCATTGTCGACCCTTTTTGCAGGCGGCCTTGGTGGTTACGTTCCGAACTCGATGTCTGACCGCCATTAAAGTCGTATATATGTTTATTCACCAGCATTCTCGTGACGGGATAGATCTCAGACGGATCATAACCACAAATATGCCCTGCCCGGGATAGGGGACTAGAGAGCTATTTCGGGTTTGTATATGGTGCTGTGGTTCGTCGTGTATCAAACTCAACCTGGACAGGAGAATGAAGCGTCAAGACGCCTCGAGTTGTATTCAACAGGAATAACAATAACCCTTGAATGATCACTGATACAAAGACGAACGAATACGTGCAGTATTACGATTCTATATTGGACTTGTATCAATGTGCTTTTTCTCGGTGTATACACTGTTACAAAAATCCGAAAGAACCGCTTATAAGTAGCTATAATGTCACTCACATTCAATGTAAGCTTTATACTCTTTTCTTGCCTAAACTTCTTCCCTTGGCGGGCGACGGCGGTAAAGAACAACAAGTTTAGCAATGTTCTAGTCTCGCTTGCCTGGCATAAGGGTTGACTACAAACCGAGAGGGCTGCAGCCCGAATCCCGATTGGGCGAGATGTCCAAAACCTGCGTCGGAATTGCTCACCCGATACCAATAAGGCCTGCAATTGAGCATATCCGACCACTTGGGTTGCAATGCAACCGTTCTTGAATCCGTCTCAGAAATGGAAGGAGATAAGGAGGAACAGTGGAGAGCTTCGAGCGCATGGGTGGGTTACTATTACTATTACTACCTAGTACAATTTATAAATGGGGGGATTCGGAGTACCTACATGATGGCATCACGCAGGTCGAACACACCACTCAGCTGGGCCATTTTACGGCCACGGCTCGACCCTGGTATCTTCCCCGGGTTCCTTCAGTACCAGCCAATCTATCAAAATGTCGGGTGGTCCATCCCACTACACGCGTGCGCCCTCTCTTATATACATAGGTAGTAGCGCATATGACTGTATTTCGACAAATAATTCCGAGTGAGTGATGACGAAGCTCCAGTGCGAATTCCGCGCACGTTGAAATTCCACCCCCCTCATAAACCCTAGGTTGATTATTTTGCTGATATAATCTCGACGATTCTTTGTTCAACATGTCAAAATGTTGATTAAGGGGTTAAGTCAAATTATACACGCTCTAATCATGACATGACACAAGCGCTTGCTCATGGACCTCAATACTCAACTAGGTAAGTCCGTGTAGACATCCGCGCTCGGGTATTGTAACATCCGCTTAGCTGGTGTAACCATGAAAGAACCTTCATGCACGTACGGAGCGAATATATCGTCCTCCCTAACCGAGGCTCCGAGTCTTTCCGACATCTGAGAGGCCTTAGTGAGACGACGTCGGGTAGTACAACATAGCCGCGCGTCATCTTTCCATTTAGCTCTTGACACAGACTCTTATCAGAGTCTGTGTTACCAAGCGGTGTAACCCAGAATTGGCGAAACTTCTGTTCCTGGTTCCACCAAAGTCTTTCGACTCATTCAAAGTGTCCTCTCTCCCATCTACTTCTCTCGCAGAATATACACCGTCAATGCCATAAGCTGCATGATTTCCGTATTGATCGACGACAACGGTCTACAATATGCTTTATGAGAAGCCGATTGGCAGTTCTTGCCTTGTCAATTTGTCGAGTTGCATCCTACGCATGCTTGCCAGTCTGATATTGTTCCTGCTGTCGTCAGCATTGATCTCGTTGATGGTCAGGCATGCATACTACTAGTACAGTCGACGATTTCTTCTATCCGCCTCGCCAACGTGGCCCGTAGGCGTCGTTCCCATATGCTCCTCGCCAGAAAAGGCGGAGAGACAAGCGCCAAGTAATAGTCACCTGTAATATCTCTTAACAAATTGTTACAGCCATTGCTTAACTATCCGATCTTACGGTGTGGGTGCTCATGTTACAGACTGGGTTACATTTGACAGACGACACCTTGGCCGAAGGTACTTCTTACACCTAGACGAAGATAGTATTATCCATGGGACAATAGAAACAAACTATACGTAGTTCATATCAGAGGAGGTGCTACCCATTGCCTAGCGCTTACATATTTGTTTCCGCCGAGGCTTCAAACCCTCGTGACTCTCTATGGACAAACGACATCACAACCCAGCAAAAGTAATCTCACCTCCACGAAGAGGCCGTCTTCACATTCGTCATTGTGATAATGGTTATATACCCCATGTCCGTTGTGCTATACGATAACACAAGTACATTTCTTAGCACCAAAGGTGCTAGTATGTTTTGGTCTACCCTCCTATCTGTTTAGCTGTTCGGGAACACGAAAATGTTTGTATCAGTCTCTCTTGTAGACCATCCTACCCCCAACCCATGTTTCTCTAACGCTCAACGTCCGGAGATCCTCGATGGCTATAGTTTCAAGGGGTCGATCGAGGACTACCCAGTCAGCATAGGCGCCCGGCTTTATGACGCCGGATTTGCCCTTCGTGAAACCTCCGTATGCCGGGCCTTCCGTGAAGCCGCGGATCGCCTGGTCGAGGTCCAGACTTTCCTCCGTATACCAACCATTGGGGAAGCCCTCTGGCGCCTGGCCCGTGTGGGGGCTCTTCCGGGTCATGGCGGCGTATATGCCCTGGAAGGGATTGGGAGGTTCCACGGGAAAGTCGCTGCCTAGTATGGGTTGCACATCGAGCAGTGAGCGCATCCTGTACGCCTCCTTCCTGGTGCGTTCTCCACCCAGCCTCTTTTCGGCATAGGCCATGTCAGATGTGGCGTGCGTGGGTTGTATCGAAGGAATGATACCGACTGAATGGATCCGAGCTTGGTCATCAGGATGGATAATCTGAGAATGCTCGATGCGGAACCTAAGACGCGACTGACAAGCTCGAATATCTTGGTCAGGACAGAGGAGCCTTAGGGCGGCCGTTATCGCATCGACCGCGTATCGATTAGCAAGGTCGCCAATGGCGTGAATGTTGACCTGAAAGCCTTGAGCTGCCCAAGCCGTTGTCACATAGACCAACTCAGACGCGTTGACGAGCAGAGACCCGGAAGCATCTGGGCGATCAGTGTACGGCTCAATCAGTGCACTACCCCAGCTTCCTAGAGCCCCGTCTAATTCTAGTCAGAAAGACACTGGTACCTCACCGTCCAAATTGACACTTACCGACGAATAACTTGACGCTCTGTATACTTAATCGTCCATCAGGATCGACATATTTATGGACCTCTTTAGGGCAGAACGTATTCCGCTCGTAGCATTCTATCACTGCGCGGCTTGGAGTTAGTCATTGTCTTTTTCAGATCCACTCGTGAATCAATACGTAGGAAACCATAAAGGTTCCATTGGACGCTTTGCGAGATATTTTACAGCATATGTGACAAGAGCTAACTGCAAAACTTACTGGCATAGACTCTCACGGTCCAGTCATCACCCCTGGCCAGTGTTTTGTAGAGCTCAAGGTTCCCTGGAGACACTCCTGCATCGTGTATACCCACGAGACCAACTTCGTTCAGCTTGCTCATAGCGTTCTGGAGAAATTGTCGCTTCTTCTTGTTGCCAGGCTTTGGCCATAATGCCATGACCATATCCATGGCATTATCGCAGAAGACACCCATGCCTGGTTCCCTAACGACCTCGCCGCCATCAACGTCAGGGATGGAATCAGGCAGCAGATCGAGCACTGCCTGAGAAACCCAGATGCAATGCACATCCACCCGATCCAGCATGATATAAAGATCAGCTAACGTTGCATCCGCCACAAGATCAGCCTGAGGATTGTCAGCATATCGAAGATCGGCTCCTGTGACCAAAGCCACCTACTGCGGTTGGCATCTGCCCTAGAGCCATTTGATCCCATCCGACACCTCGTAACCACTCTTCCCGTGATCCGGCCTTGGGGCTATCGTTAACATATTCCCGAATGCGTGACCTGACCTCCTCCATGGACTGGGTGCCAAATAAATCAATCGAGTTCAGAAACTCGCCATATTGAAGGAGGTGGCCATGCCCATCCCAGAGTCCAGGCATCGCATAGCCCGGGTCTGCATTCTGAGCCAGCTCGGAGTTGGCACTCGCCTGGAACACCTTCGAGAACGTCCCGTCAGGCGACACGGAGAAGCAATTCACGTACGGGTAGACGGCTTGGTTCGTCCTGACTGATTGGTAGCAGTGCGTCTCGGAGTACAGAAAGTTGAGAGCCCCTTGGCGGAGCTTGACAAGCCCAGCTAGGCCGACGATGGCGGCTGATGAATAAATCCAGAAATTGTCACGGCGCGTACCGGGGGGAAGTAGCCAGTCCATTTCCTAGTCACCTCAAAAAACACGTCCGAAATTATGTATATAGTAGCGCTAGCTTCGCCTGAGTCGAAAGATGTGTAGTGATTTTAGCCGCCAGTTCGGGCATGTGTGCTTAGGTTGTTACCTACTCAACTGACCGAGGCACAACCATAAGCCTTCAGTTTTCTCCCTAGATGTTACCCGGCTCGCACTGCGTTAAATTGGCCAGGACAAACAACGGTGAACAACATTGATACATACATCAATGAAGACCAGACCTTAGACTGTGGTTTTTTTTGACATTTGCGGCAAATGTGCAAAGACCCACCATGAATTAAGCACTACACTTTATGCAGGAACCGCGATAACGATACTTTTACCCGATATCCGCAGTCTATCAATGAGAGACATACAATCTTAATTGAACCGTGATTGCAGCCATGGAATCTTTTGGATGCGTAGTAGGGCCGCTACGAAAAGAATGAAAAGAAGACAACTATGTATTCTCCTTGTGCGTCTCTTGCGAGGACTCCGTATTCGGAAGCAGCCCGGCCAGGCGGATCGGTCCAGGTGGGCCTCAAACCTTCAAATACGTAACGTACAATACCTAGGTGCTTCAAACGGAGGTAAGACTCAACATTGAAAGACTTATTGCATGCAGTTTCACCACAGCTATGCACCTACCTAAACAGTGGGCGCAAGTACGAGTGTTCACGGGCCGCAAATCGCCCGAAGCTGATGTATAACTTACACTGAGAAATGGGGTTGGTTTATTCTTGGTGCATCGACTCAAGCCTCGGGAGCTGAGAATTTTAGGGCTGCTTATCATTTTCAGCCAGCCATTGCCGCGTGGCGAGGTGTCTCAGTCATCCTTGCCATTGAAACATGTGGAGGCTGCATTGCCGCGCTGGCGAGGTGCCTCAGTTATCCTTGCCATTGAAACATGTGGAGGCTGAAACTCTGAAACACTGACATTCGGAACAAGATATGTTTACACACCGAGGACGACAGAGGATGGATTACACGAAACCTCAAGGGTGTTGTTCAGGGGGGGGAACTTAGGCCCAGGTGGGGGCGGGGTAAATTCCTCGGTGCTGCAGCCGCTATGCGTTGTACACGAAGTAAGCCAGGTTCGACGCTGCCGCAATCCTCCACCACTTCAGAAACAAGCCACATAATAACGAACACGAAACTTTCTCCTATAGGCTCAAATACGTCAGCGGAAAGCAACATCCTACGGATTTAGAAAACAACACGGTAGTGAAAAGACATTCCCCTGCTTAACACAGAATGGTCGGTGCCGAAGATCTCCTCAAGCTCGCCGAGACGGACGTAGCTCAGGAGATACCCAAGGAGCAGTACGGCCCGGTCCTCTACAGCCCGCCGTTTGTGTACGTGGACGGGACCTTCAACTCGCGTGACCTGGGTCTCGTGCCCGACAGCCCGCTGCGGGCCGGCTTCGTGTTCCGGTCCGGGATGCTCGCCCAACTGACGGACAACGGTAAGGCGGTGCTGAGCGGAAAGCTTGACATCAAGCGCATCTTCGACCTGCGCTCGCCAGAGGAGCGTGAGACGGCCCCCGACCCCGTCCTCGACGGCGTCGAGAATACGTGGATTCCGAGCGCGCGACCCGACGAGAAGCCCGATCTGCAGTGGTTCGTCGCGGGCGGCGGCGAGGACGGCTATCGGATCATGTACCTGGACGTCGTCGATGTCTATGAGGAGAGCTGGAAGGCGATCCTCCAGCACGTCAGAGATCGGCCGGATGACCCGTTCTTGGTGCATTGCACGGGTATGTTCTACTCAAATCTAGGACGGGCCCCAGTCATTGCTATCTTCGCCTAGGTGACCTTACAAGAGAGTATCTATAACTAACTCTCTGAAGCCGGGAGAGACAGGACCGGAGTGTTCGCGGGTCTCCTGCTCACCCTGGCAGGGGCATCCGAGGAGACAATCATCTTGGACTACCTACTGTCGCGCATCGGGACAGAGCCTGCCCGCGTCGAGCTGCTGAACTTTGCCCTGGCCGGTACGAACGCTCTGGATCAGGATCAACCAGGTTTCCGCAACCTCTGTAATTTGCGCGCCTCTTGTTGGAAGGCGTTTATGGAAGGGCTGCAGCAGGAGTATGGCGGGTTCGAACAGTTCGCCAGGACCAAGCTGGGGCTCTCCAGAGACGACTTGGCCAAGATAAAGGCCAATTTAACTAGGCCCCGGATCCCTGCCGAAGAGCCCTAACCGTCCTAAAGCTGGAGCTAAAGAATATAGGGCATATCGGACAGGAAGCGTCATTGCAGCATATCATTTTGCTGTTTATACTCCACTGAGCCACTTCATACGGCGTTTCGATGTGGTGTGGGGACCCGTTGCGTGGGGCCGGATGGTACGGTTCGGATATCAGCAAGTACTAGGGTAAAGCATAACTTAGCGATGTCATGGTGGAGCTACCACTCACCCGTATCCCGAACATTTCAGATGACCTATGTTGTGCGGGCGGGCGTTAACAGGCAATGTGACCCGCTGCAAAGCAGGTAAATTTAGGGGCCCATATGTCGACTTCCGTCTCCGAGGCGGTGCATGCAACTAAAGACGCGAATATCTCTGAGGGTTCAAGTTCGAATCAAGCATCACCAAGAACGGCTGGTCTATTCCAAAGTGCAGTCCTTGCCTCTTCCGTTACCGCGACCGGAATATCCGCCGGACCGCTTTGAGATTGGTACCGAGAAGCTCCTGATCGGTTAACCGTAGCCCCTCTTAATCTAGATTGCGGAAGCTAAAATGGCCTTTTTATGTCATCCGCGTCATCCCCTAATATATTTGCAACTCGCTCGTATTCTTGCTTGTAGTTGATATCTCGTCGGGGCCGGAAAAGGAGGTCGTGGTAGCGCCCAAACCTGTTTCTCATTGCAAACAGGGTGATGTCACCAGCCACACAAGCCACGAATGGCTTAGATGATCTTCCTGGTGGGATTCCATAGGCCCATTTTAGCGCCCGCGGAGACGTCATAGGGCAGTATACTGTGGGGGTTCAAGGGTCCAAAGAGCCAAGAAGTCGTTGGGCTGTGGGCTGCTCGGAAGCGTTTTCTCGGTTCTCGAACACCATGTGAGAATGACCTGAATGACCACATGGCTAGCCAGCCAATCCAGCTTTCCTTATGATCTACAGGCTGGCCAGTCACTCGCCACCTTGGCTTGACATCATGGAAGACATCCCGCTTTTGTCGTATCGCACCAATAGTTGAACCCCTACTTCCGAGTTTCCCGAGTGAACTCGCAATAGCTTCCGCCGCCGAAGCACCAGTAGTCACCGATTCAGAGCATAAAGTGAGCTGCTAATCCCCTCGAACACTGCCGATAACATTAGCATCATTTACGGAAGTGAAAATTCAGTGACTCTTTATGGTCTTCGAGAACAGACAGGAGCTCAAAAACCAGACTTCATAACCGAACCACCTAAAGGCATTTAAATCAATATCTCCAAAATGCCTTTCGGATCTAGTCGAACCCGCACTACGACAGCCCCCCGCCGAAGCGGCGGCCTTTTCAGCCGTAGCAAGCCCGTTTATGGCACGAGGACAACCCGCACTACGAAGGCTACCCCTCGAAGCGGCGGTCTCTTCAGCCGTAGCAAGCCCGTTCACGGAACGAGGACGACGGCTGCGACGACCAGGGGCATCGGACACGCCCACTACACGGCGCCGGTCCGTCACCAGAAGCGCCACGCCAGCATCGGCGACAAGATCTCCGGGGCCATGCTCAGGCTGAAGGGAACCATAACGGGCCGCCCGGGCCAGAAGGTAAGTCCCTGCGCCGTCTCTGAACACCGAAATGAGAGAGAACCCACCCCCGATGCTGACCGGTGATAATGTCTAGGCTGCCGGCACTCGCCGCATGCATGGAACGGACGGCCGCAGAAGCCGCCGCCGTAGCATGTTCAGTACTCGCAGTCGGTATTAAGAGGGGCCAAAAGGGCCTTGCTGGATCCTGATATTGTGGAATGCGTTGATGATACCCTCCTATGCATACCCATACAAGCTACAGAGGTATTTTCAGTTAGTTACCTTCACTGCCCCACATGATTCCTTAAACAGCTAGTGCGTACACTACTGTATATTTTGTATATAAAACTGTCTCCATCAATTTATTTGCTGTTCCTACCGCCCAAGGCAAAGCTCTTATCTTATCCCACCTGATAAAGGTATTCGGTAACTTTAAGCAGCGTCGAAGAAAGCAGAAGACGTCGTTTCTTAATATAATCAAGCAGGGCTTTAATATCCATTAAAAAATTCGCAAATAGCTTCAACTGCGTTAAAGTTGCGTAAGTTATCATAAAATAGTAAGATGGAAAAGCTTACTATAACCTTTTTGTTAATAATGATGCCTTAATGTTTATTCCCCATACGAATTGTATAGGGAGCTACATTCTAGCCGTATTTGGGGAAGTAATCGGTGGGTGGAGGTAACTAACTGAAAATACCCCTCTAACTTTTTTAACTTATAGTTTTGCATGACTAGCTTCCACGTAAGTGGTTTCCTGCATGGTTATGATGGCGGGGTAGAAAGTTTCTTCGGACGAAAAACTTGCACTGACTTCACCAACGACTACGGGAGAAATGCCCTTTTCAATTTCACAGGATTTTGGGTCAGTTTTTACCTGAAATTCTCGTCCTTCACAAGCTCCTCCCTACGGCACCAGGTTAATGGTTATACTATCCTCTAAGCACAACATCCTTCACAACAACAATGCCGCAATCCGCCCTCCTCCTCGGCTCCGGCTTCGTCGCCACGCCTACCGTCCAAGTCCTCTCCAGCGCCGGCGTGCATGTCACTGTCGCCTGCCGTACGCTGGCCTCGGCCCAGAAGCTCGCCGGCAACTTTACCAACACCAAGGCCATCAGCCTCGACGTAAATGATACGTCCACTCTGGAAGACGCGATTGCTAAACACGATGTCATAATCTCACTGATACCCTATACATACCATATTGCCGTGGTGAAGGCGGCCATCAAAGCGAAGAAACATGTAGTTACTACGTCGTACGTGTCGCCGGCTATGCAGGCGCTGGATGAGGAAGTCAAGGCTGCGGGCATTACGGTCATGAATGAGATTGGAGTAAGTCGAAATGGTTCAGATTTCACGGCTTAGCTTGCTGACGATTCTAGCTTGATCCTGGGTATGCCTCCTGACCGCCATGCTCTATCCTATCCTTCCTCTGACTTACTCTTCCCAAGTATCGACCATCTTTACGCTGTAGACCTGATCGATCGTGTTCACAACGAAGGAGGCTCTGTCCGTGCCTTCAGGAGCTTTTGTGGCGGCTTACCCGCACCAGAGAGTATGAATATGATAATAACGAATAAGACTGTTAAAGCTAATTATTGTGTTAGACTCGGATAATCCTCTAGGTACATGCTGATTGACAGACATATTTCCGCGGCTGCTGACTATATTCAGGGTACAAGTTTAGCTGGAGTAGCCGTGGAGTCCTGTTGGCGTTGAAGAACCACGCCAAGTACTTGGAGAACGGTGAAGAAATGGATGTGAGAGGCGAGGACCTTATGGCGACGGCGAAACCGTATCATACGGGCTTTCTAGGCTTTAATTTCGTCGCCTACGCAAACCGAGATAGCACGGGCTATCCAGAAAGGTAAGGATACGGACCTGTATGTTTAATAATAATGTCTGATCCTTCTCAGGTACAATATTCCCGAGGCGCAAACGGTGATTCGTGGCACCCTTCGTTATGGCGGCTTCCCAGAGTTCATCAAAGTTCTCGTTGACATCGGCTTCCTCAGTGAAGAGGAGCAGAACTTCTTGAAAGAGCCAATCACTTGGAAAGAAGCCACCAAGAAGATCCTCGGTGCTGGTTCATCAAGTGAGGACGATCTAGTATTGGCAATCTCGTCCAAAACAACGTTCAGGAATACCGATGAAAAGAATCGATTGGTGGCAGGTCTCAAGTGGCGTAAGTAACTGTGAACCCTTGGCATCATATTCTGGCGTTTTGACATTACGGCGCAGTCGGTATCTTTTCAGAGTCAAAGATTACGCCAAAAGGGAATCCATTGGATACGCTATGTGCTACTCTTGAGGAGAAGATGGCTTACGAGGAGGGTGAGCGCGATTTCGTGGTGAGTATAATCTTTGTGCTCTGACGTTTCTCAAGAACGCATCGTTCTAACAGCTGGCGTTAAGTTCCTCCAACATAAGTTTGAGATCGAGAACAAAGACGGCACTAGGAACACTATAACTTCTACCCTCTGCGAATACGGCGCTCCCATCGGATCGGGCGGTTATTCAGCAATGGCGAAGCTAGTTGGCATACCTTGTGGAGTAGGCAAGTCTTCCGGTGTTTTGACTATCTTTTGTGGTTTGAATGACTCTCCAGATGGCAGAGATGCCTTACTTTCGATAAGTCCATCTTTGGCCGCCTTAAGTGTCGCATAGAGTCTCAGTCCCCAGCATGCTTCTAGCAAGAAGAGATACTGACGTAGCGTATTGAACAGCTGTCAAACAAGTCCTCGATGGCACAATTTCACATAGAGGCATCCTCGCGCCAATGAGCCCAAGCATCAACAAACCATTGATGCGCGAGCTCAAGGAGAAATACGGGTTAGCTTTCCTAGCAAGTCTTTTCAGACTTACTTACTGACGGAGTGCTTAGGATCGAATGTAAGGAGAAAGTAATCGCTTAGTACAAGAGGACATGGACCAAGCGAGTCGGCGGTTCTGAGATCTACCTTGTCTCAACTGCCTTCTATATTACTCAAGAGTGCGAGCATACCTGCTCCTATGAAGTCGTAAGCCTTCCCGAAGCCTTCGTCCAGCTGCTTCCTCAGTACCTGAAGATCGAGGGATGCATTGCCTGGAGGGGGTTCTGGTTGCGAAGACGACATGATTTCAGCGGGGCTGGGATAAAATTGGTGGGATGCGGTTATTTTAGCTTTTCCTGATATTCATCCGGCTTCTAGACCTTTACTTTTAGATAGAGGTGTTATAGATCCAAATTGATTAGCAGGTTTTACTAATGGTGAAGGATGTTTTTTAAGGGGGAAGAGGCCGTTGATGTGAGCACTCATTTGATACAATTAAGATACAGAGCTAAAAAGTAGGAACAATAGCCATCTCCAGTAACAGGTATCCAAACTTCTGAGTTGACAATGCGCCATACATAAGTTCCCTAGGCTAACCACACATATAATAACGCTTCAGTTATGGTAGAGCAGGATTCTAAGAGATAGGCATCAAACAAGCTTTCGTTGGGAGTCTAAATAGTGTCATCAGCACGAATTGGTAGAACAAACAGGCTTCTCCAAGTGTGTGTACGCCCCAGATTGCCGCTTACTGAATTTCTGCCTCCCCGTTGTGGCGCTCCCTCCTAACACTCGCTCGCCTGGCTCGCCTTCCTTGTCTTCCCTCCTCGCCGTCCACATCTTCGGTCCCCATCTGCCATCTCCACGGTCTCGAGTCTCATTCCCAACACGATTCTAGGGAACTGTTTGGGCGGTCAAGATGGCACCTCGATGCTCTAGTAGGAGCAACATACCCTCCTAAACACCACCCGAATCTAATCCTCCGAATCTTCGCCGCTCAAGCCGTGGCCCAGTTACCGCCGCCGAATTCAACTCTCCCAATATTCCCCAACACGCAACATACTCAAGAGTTTCAAGCAGTCCCGATAAACAGAAGGATCCTGAAAACAAACAATTTGCCGACTCCGAGATCCAGACTGGTACCTCCGCAAACGCAAGAGGGCGGGCAGCTCTGCTCAAAAGCAGCGCAAGAAGAACACCATTAGCCAGCTGCGAAAACGCAAACTCAGTCTCATGGGTAGCGCCAGTTAACAGCTCTGCTGACTCTAATTATTCCAAGATTGTCTCCACAGATATGCTCCCCTCTCTCACTCGCATTCGCAAGACAGCAATATCTATGGAGGCTGATGGGAGTTGTCTTTCCCATGCATTAGCTGCTCAGTTCTAACATGATCCTGATCGAGGCGAAGAGCTCCGAAAGTCTGTGGTTGAATTCATGGCCGACAATCGGGATGTCTTCAAAGCCATGTTGCCGCTCCGTGATGTCTATGATAGTGAGAGCGGGAAACTTGCTTTGCGCTGGAACGCAGGCGCTCAATTTAACGAATATCCACGCTTGCTTGCTAAAAACGGAATCTGGGGAGAACTGGAGATTCGCCTCGCAGCAAAATGCTTCAGCGTTACCATCGTCGTCCATTAGGGCAACGGCCGCTTCCTCAGCTACAACGACGGCATCGGATGCATTCCAGCCCATATTGGGTATTCGAGGCAACAGCTCCCACTCCTATTCTGTAAGAAACGATGATCGTGCCTTTCGTAATTGTGTAAATTGCAATATGGACGCCGTCAATACCGAGGCTCCTCTCGGCTACGACCAATGTGCTGAAAGCGTAGCAGCAGCCGAAGCGAAGAAACGCTTTACCTTACCTACCGAAGGTACTCCCCTTGTGGCATCCTCAACACCAGCGGTGAAGAAGCACTGCCAACGATATCCGATACCTGCAAAATGGCACGTCCGAAGCAGCATCAACACTACCACCGGCATCGAAGAAGCGCTCCGGGATAATTATTGAGGGTACGCGCAGGGCAAAAGCAGCAGTACCGGCGAAGAAGCGCAACATACAGAGCGAGACCGAAGCACCACCACTGAGGAGCAGGCGGCCCCTCAGCCATGGACGCCCGCTGAAGAACAGCTCTTGGAAGAATATGAGGCAGCTGGCCAGAGTTGGAATGACATCATCACAGCTTTCCCCACCAGAAGTATGGAGTCTGTCAAGGGACACTGGGAAGCAAGGTCTAGGATGAGTAGAACAATATCGACGTTGAGGTTTTTAGTCTTGTCAGAGAATTCGGTGCAACAGCGTGAAAGGCTAGAAGAAACAGCAGTCTCGCAGGTAGGTAGCAGTAGATTAGACCAGTAACGCCTGGCCCTTTTCCAGTATGTGGGAGGAAAAGGGCCCTATATATACACTTAGCAACCCCTGTATACCCCCTATCTAGAAGGTTCCACCTTGGCACATGACAAGTCTTACATATCGTAGGACATAAAGGCCAAAAACGGAGCAACTGTGACGGAACGCGTGCCTTCCTCTTATCTGATGTCGGCAGCGTATCTCTTATGCAGAGCAAGTTCGGGATCTCAGTCAATCAGGGTGACTTTCCACGATTATTCTTCACCATGGACTGAGGACTTGCCCGTCTTTATACTAACGTCGACGAAATACCAGCTTGTGAATCCTGAGTAGAGGCGAAGCTAAGGGAGGTGGTGTGACGAGACGAGGAAGGTCATCCGCTCGGCCGATCTCCTAGTGCACTAATTTGCTGCCTAGAGGGCGGAACGAAGATAACAGATCATTATTCACCTACTTCCTTCCGCACGATGGGGCCTCTAGTACACGGAGGCGTACATCAACGGCGACGGTAACGTTTTCTCAACCCTTCTGCGGAATTGCCTCTGCCAACCTTATGAGCACTGGCAGCAGTGCTCTGGAGCCTAGCAAACAGACTTCCCGCCGCTATGTCACCCGTTTTGCTCTGTATTCCTGCGGCCATAGAGCCTTTGCGCGGTCAGTTAAAAGTAATAGGTGAAGGGGGCGTAAACTGGTAATAACGGACCAGCTACGAAGCCGCCCGAACCGAAGCCGGCTGCATTTAGGAGTGGAATAAACCGGCAGCCCTTGCAATGCCTGTGGCAATAAGGACCGCATTCCCCACGATTCTTGGCTACCCACCCTTCCGCCTACACCGTTATTAGCCTTCTTACCTTGAACCTGCGATTTAATACGGAGGCTTACACGACCAATAACTTAGGAAGCAGGAAACATGGGGTTTGGTTAACCGGAAACAAGAGCCAGGGGATTCTAGTTAACCAGAAATAGGGGAATAAGGGGTTCCGGTCGACCAGAAACAAGAAACAGCGGCCTCCGGTTACTCAGAAAGCAGGAAACGGGGGGGTTGGTTAATCAGAAAATAGAAAACAGGCGGCTCTGTTTAATCAAACCCCTTGTCTTCTACTTTCTGGTTAGCCAGATGCCCCTGTTTTCTGTTTCTGGTTAACCAGAGACTCATGCTTCAACTTTCTGGTTAACCACTAGAACCCTCTACCTTTACTTTCCTGGTTAAGCTAGACGCCCCTGTTTTCTCTTTCTGGTCAACCAGTTCAATGCTTTATTTTATAGCTAAAAGCAGGCTGTTCCCTTTCCCCCAAATGCCTCTATCCTCGCAGCATTTAACCATCAGCTCACCTACTGGGACCATCGGCAGGGACATCAAGCTCGTCAGTTCCAGCTCCCCAAATCTACGTCCCAAAGAGGCTTACACACTACTGGTAGCTAGCAAACGACGGGATCCTGGATGTGGTTTAAAAAGTTACTAGCCGATCTACTAACAGATGGAAATCCTGGTTCCGAGAAGCTGAGTTTACCGGCGGAGCTACTAGCGGGTCTACAGCAGAAACTAAACTTGGGTTTGAGAAGTAGTAAAATTAGTTCTACCAGTAGATGTACGGATGTAAAAAGCCAAATCGGCTTTGAGAAACAGCGAAGCTGGTAATTATTGAAGACTGGAGCAGTGAAGAGGCTGGGTGTCTCAGCGGATCTACCAGCGGCATAAAACTGGGATTCCAGTCAAGACTCTATTCCGATTCACTACTAGTAGAATCAACAATCTCGAACCTCTAAACTCTGGCGCCTGTCTAAAAGTAATAGCCCACACGAGCTAACATGAGGCGCTTGGTCTTAAATCTCTAGCGCTTATCTAAAAATCGTCTCTGTTTTGGTAAGCGCCAGCTGCTTAAATACCATTAGCTGAATTTGGGAAATTGGCTAACCAGGCGGTTTCTGGCCGACCAAAGGGAAGGAAGCGAAGTGGGTTGCCAACCAGAAAGAGGGAAATAGGGGGAAATTTTCAATTCTCTGGTGTCCTAATTCAACTCTCATTCCGTGGGCTGCAGAGAGCTTGACGTAGTTGCGTGGGCGCCTTGAACCTTAAACATACCTTGGGTACCATGGATTCGTGCCGAAAGAGTTACGATAGCCCATCAATAGAGGACAGAAGGTAAAACGTTGTTTTGTTGACCTGAATGAGTCACCTCTGAACCTTGAGCCCCTGAGCCCTGAATTTTAGCGCTGGCATTCAAACGACGATAACCACCTTGACACCCATGAGGTTCCTATCGGCCCTATTACGCCGGATCCTTTCCCTTTGGGCTTTCATTATCACCCTTAGCGTCACCTGGAAAATAAAACAATCCCTCGCGAATCCTGCGCTGTTTTACGTACTCTTCCAACAAGTCATCATTTGCCGTGTATGCGTGTGGCTCTTCAATCCCCAACAAACTTCCCGCTCCAAGAATGGCGAAGAATAACGAAGACGCAGTGGCGATGTAACTCGCTAAAGCGATGGCATCGGCGATCTCGCTTTGCAGGGCACGGTATAAGATACCGACGGCGGCGCTGATGGGGATCGTGAAAAGTGCTAGCGTGGCCAAGACTCTGGACAATTTCAGTAGGTATTCAACTACCGCATTGCATGGCAGTTTGGCAGGAAGATTGTGTCCAACTCACCTTGCCCTGGGGAGGTTAGCAAACTCGAACATGAGCACAACCTGCGGATTCCTGCCGGCACCGGTCTTTCGTGCGTGTCGTAGGAACATCGAGATAGTTCGCCCAAAACACCTTCCTGGGGGCGGGTTTTCCAGAATATACCTAAAGTCGTGGGCACTGAGTGAGCCTGAGCTTGGTGATTCAACAAGCTCGGCTTTGTTCTGGAGCTTGATGCGGCGGGTTGGCTCGTCGTACACCCACTGTTTTGGGACGGGTTAGCACAAGAGGAGATGGGTAAGAGCAGTGAAACGAACAACCAAGACGTATATCATGCCAATATCCTGAACCCAGTTGTAGGGCTTCATGATCCATCTATCATGGAGAGCCCGATATTGTTGCCGTAGATGCGTGATGAACGTCTTGTTCGACCATTTGAGACCGACATATTGTTTATCCCTTATCAGGATGGGCTTTCCCCTGTCGAACATGAAAAAGTATGCCGGGCTGTGGCAGTTAGTGCGGCGACCTCGGAGAACACGAAGAAATGTCTTACACGTCACTTTCAGACACTGGCTTCCCGCCCCCTCCGCGAAGTGATGTCTGGCGGACTCTTCGGTTCTGTGGCGCTTGTTCGCGTCTCGAGTCTCTTATAGCTTCGACTCTGGGAGTCAGAACGGTGTGCGGTTGTTGTGGGCGAATCCGTTCGTAATCGCGATCGTCACGACTGAATTCAAACCGACTCCAGTCTGGAGAGTAACGTCGCTCCGGGAGACGTATCTCTTCCGCCCCAACGGCATAATCCCTCTCACGACTTGTAGCCGGACGGCCGCTCGCACTCGTCATGTATACATGATCCGGTGCTCTGCTTCCACCTCCACCACCTGGGGTTGGCCTTGGCCCTGTACCCTGGGGCCGACCAAACGGGTCATCAAAGTCATCATCATCATCGCTATCATACCGTACGCCTCTATCCCGGCGAAAGAACATGGATCGAGGTCCAACTCTGGGATTCGTGTCGATACGCACTTCATGTCTCCTTGAACGCGCGGCTTCTTCACGTAGGAAGCGGTTGGCCTTGTACCTACTTCGCCAGACGTCGCGACCGCGGCCGTTGGCATTATAATGCTGGAGAATTCCGAAGAGAGTGTTGCGGTTGGCGAAGGTGGCGATTTGGACGTGACGAAACTCGGTGGCGTTAACGGTATATACAAGCGGAGTGCGATCTGAGTAGTGCGCAGTTCTGATTCTTGGCTGCTCAATCTGGTCATTGTAGGGATATTATCTCAGTTCTGGTTTTTTTTGTTTGGTGGGTGCAAGGGGGCTTACGTCGGGAGCACGCCTGTCGGGGGAACGAGAATGGATGTGGTGATGGTGCGGGATATGAGTATCCGGCTCCGACTCGGAGCTTGTGTTGCTGATATTGACGTTGGCCATGGCTCAGGTTTAAGCCGTGTCTGTTCCTGTAGGCTTTAGGGATGCTAAAGTCTACTCCCAACACTCTGAACATTGGCTCGGCGATGTCTCAATTGGAAAGGCCGAAGTCTCCTCATCTTAATCACTGATTGTCACATAGCGGAATTAAATCCCAGTCTTCCGACGAGGCTCCTGATGCAATGCCGCAGTCGATAGTGGAATGCAGATGCAGTGAAGGGGGTCACCTGCAACCTCCTGGTCGGTTTCTGTCATGCTATTGGGTACAGTCGCTTCGGAAACCACCTGCGGATGCGCACTTATCAGCTGAACCCTCGGCGGGGACTTTTGGCAGCTGGACATCCCCAGGCCTCTATGGAGTACAGACGTATAATCAACACAATTTTGTACAGCGGCTACATAACTGAACGTAAGCTGGCGTGGCCGATCACCGCATCCTTTGCTGAGAACGTATCTGGTGTTTTAGGTCAACACCTTCTTCAGCACGCTATATGGGTGGTGGTCTCCGCCCAACAACATCTGAGAGCATCTTGTAGCCCATAGATGAAGCTTTCTGTCCAGGCATTCAAGTTATGTCGACCTCTCTTCGCATTTCTCTTCATCTCCCTCCTTGGGTCCGGGGGGAGGGCCCAGAGGTTCATAGCAGGCTGGCATTGCTCCAGCCGGCCATGCGCTGTGGTGGTTTGAGAAGACTCGATCATTTTAAACCGAAGCCCACGTAAACGTTATCCCCGCGGTAGTTAATTGAAGAGAAGGGTTGAGCCTTCGTCAATGGCATCCACGTATGACGGTGGCTGTTCATGCCTAGACATACACGGAACTTCTCATAAATTAACCCACGGCGTGTCAAATTCTTCCTCTCCCTCTTGATGTCTGTCACTCACATCATCTGCCTCAATTGCAACTCACTCTCACCAACTCCTTGGATAGCAAAGCCAAAACTCGAGCAATGAAAGCCACTGAGCAGTGCCAGATACATCAAAAGTTCGTTTTACCATCCCTTTTCACAGGACGGGCGGTAACTGGTAACTGCCCCACGTGCGGGTTGACTTGGGGTGATCCCAGACTGCGGCTGGCGGTTAATAATATGCGGGTGGACGGGTTCTAGACTCATCTTTTGTCTCTTCCCGACAGTCGGCGTGGGCCATTCCCCCGTCGCTGGGCTTGATGGTACCAGCTGCTTCGTCGGGTCGGCCCGCTGTCGGTTGCACGAGGCCGTAACCTTGGGGGAATGGCCTACCATAAGTGCTCTGCTGAACGGCCGTAGGCTTATTGGTAGGTTGGCGGGAGTCCGCCGCTGCCAGGCCGGGACGCGTCCGCACCGTCGTCGTCCTCATCTACTATAAGCCGAAAATGGAGTACAGATACGGCTGCATCGAATTGTTAACCTGGCTCGCCGAAACAAACAGTATTGTGAGGATAGGTAACTAACTCCGTTACCGTTCCATATGACCTCGGTTTTGAAAGGCGTCGGATATCTCCCGGTATCGAGCGATCCGATGGTCGGGGGCTCGATAATGAAAACACAGTACCTATTTTGATCCTCCGAGGGTAACGCGATTATATTGGAAGATCCCTCGTTCGATCCGGGGTGTTGGCAGTCGACTAAAAGTTTTCTTGCTATCGAACTGGCAGATCCGGGTACGGCTTGAGTTTAAAAGGACGGACTATAGCCCGGTCCGATGCGGGACACCCCAGGGCTCCTCACTCCCCGCGGTACTGTACATGGTATACCTCACGGAGCTTTGTAACAGGACCGGACCTTAAGATTCGGCTGTGCGGACGACCTGTGTCTATGTAAACCGTCCGAGTTACTTAAGAAAAAGTATAACTTTTATCTCGGAACGTATAGTGCGTGTTATGGTGAGGTGGAAAGGACCGGGTTTATTTCGCTAGGGGGAAAGAAATGGGAGCTACTATATACTTTTATAGCGTAAAAGAAATATAACGCATCGATAGTAATTAATAATAAACTTTATATTCTACTTAGTGAAAAAGCTAGAAGACAATAATAAAACACAAGTATTTAAATAACTTAAAATACAATTAGATAAAAGGTTAATACTTAAACGATATATTTCAAAAACATGACGTAATATAATATAATTCTTCTAATAATACAGTATTTAATAAAGACGAAATGTGATACGGCTCTTGTTAGCTAGCAGGGGGTGCGCTAGCACCCTATTGTAACAAACCTGTCATACGACTACCTGGAGGTATGAGCAGTATCCGAAATGGGTTCTTGATTTGCAGGTAACAATAAAGCGAAGAATAATTTAGTAATCTGTTCGTTAAAGAAATTTGCGAACTTTTTCTTTAATCGAAGAACGTTATCTTTGATTGAAGACTTAGATTGATAGCTAAAGAACGAATCTATCTGGGTGCTATTTATGTAGGAAATTATTAGTTTATATATATCCTTCCTATTTTTTACCTGTGGTAAATGGATTTGGATATGTTCTACATCCATCAAATCCGAGCACATCCTTTTATGATGGTTATAAATAGATATGCTTTACATTTATTAAATCTAAGCATAACCAGGCACATAAGATCCTTAGCCGAAATTTATCCGTTACGCTTAAATCTTTTAGAGCTATCTCGATAATTCTTTTAGCATATTCTTTTTTTACATTGATTAAACGTAATATTATTCTTCTCCTTTTAAGATCTTTGTCCCAAAGATAAAACAGTTAAATATATTCCCTTTTTTTGATTTTTTTCTATATGATACAACTTTTGTCTTATAATGTCGAATCGGATTGCTAAGCCAAAAGGGCGTTTTCGTCCAGATTAGAAATTATTCCGTGAAAATCGGGCTACTTGGCTTGAAGAATTTGGCGATAAGTATTATTCTTGGTTTTCGTGTATTCGTTTCGAAAAAACAAATTGTCGGTTTGCTGCAGACGTTTTCTTTTATAACAACTGTTAACGCCGTTAACGCCGAAACTGTAACGTAGCGACAATGAATTCTTTAAACCGAATAACTCGGGAACAAAAACGTCTTTAAAAGAAGTAACGAAAAACGGAGGATTAATTATTAATCCTTCAAAAACGGGCTGAAAAAAAATGGATAACCTGCGTTAGCGTCAAAAAGAAAAAAATGCAGGCGTCTGTTAATCGGTTAAAGCGGCTAAAGCTTTAGCAGGACCTTTTGAAACGTCGGGCGATAAAGATGTTAAACGAAGGTCTCGAATTGGACCAACTGGAGGAAAAAGAAAAAGTAAAAAATAAACGGCGACGAGCTGCTGCCGCGCAAGTACAATTTACTTCTAAGATTAACGCGATAATAAGGGCGTTTACTTCCTTCGATTGGAACGTTAAAGGGTTAAATTTGGGTATTAGGCCGTTATCACCTGTAACTTTGGCTGGGTTAAAGACGGTCGGTCAGGACTCCGACGGTGGAACATTTCAATCAGGTCTTTCGCATTCGTCAGATATTTAAAGGATTCCCAAGTATTTTCTCCATGTAAGTAATTTTTCCACTTAATCAGGTACTAAACTTTGTTATTAACCAATTTTAAGTCCGGGATTTCTTCGACTTCGTATTCTTTAATATCTTTTTCGATTTCTAAATTCGTTTCTAGCAAAACGTCTTTAGATACTGGTTTAAGCAAAGAAATATAGAAAACGGGATATATTTTTATCGTTTTAAGTAATAACAGTCGGTAGTTAATTCTGGAAATAACTTCGTCGATCTTAAATACACCAAGCTTTTAAAACTAAGCTTATTACTGGATCTTTTTGTTTTAATTAAAAGAAATTCGAAGTCGCGTTTTGTTTTTAGCGTAACAAGTAAACTTTATCTCCTTTCGACAGAATTAATCCTTTAATTCTCTTCCTATTATAATACTGGATTATTCTTTATTAAAAAAAATCGTATTTCATTTTATAAGCGGATCTATACTGTCTGGATTTCAATTATTACTGTTTCTGCTCGAAAAGCTTTCGCAGTTAATTTTAGAGCTTCGTTTAATAATTATTCTAGCCGTTAAATCTTTGCTTAATAACTCTATACTATTATATAAGGAAAAATACCTATATCTTCGTTAATAAATATATTATAAGCTATTTAGGCTAATAGAAAAACTTTAACCCAATTATCTTGCTAATAATTAATATAAATTCTTAAATATTACTCCAATATTTAATTTAAACGTTTTATTTATCTATCTATTTATAGATAATATGGTATAGAAAATTTAAGCTTGGCGCCTATTTGCTTAAAGAAGCTGGTACTAAACTTTGATGTAAAAAGCTTATTTTTATCTAAAATAATTTTCTCTAGTATTCTATATTTGTTAAAGTAATATCGGACAAAGGCGTAAGCCAGTTATTCTGCCATTGAGTTTCCTTTAAAAGGTAAAAAGTACCTATACTTGGTAAGTCTGTTAACGATTACTTATATCCCATCGTATTAAACTCCAGTAACGAGGGTGTTTAATAAGGGTAAACCAGTAATGAAATTTCAAGCAATAATGTTCCAAACCTTTTCTGGAATATCTGTAGGCTGTAAAAGTCTATAAGGCTTATATCGGGCTGCTTTTGCTTTGTTGCAGATATTGCAATCCTTAATTATCTGTTTAACAATTCGTCGAAGTTCTAGAAAGTCGTATTTTTCCTGTAACCGTTTAATAGTTTTGAAAATACCTTAATGTCCATGCAATAAATCTTCGTGGAATTTTTTAACGAATTGCTTTTATTATTCTCGAAAGATATAGATTTTGCCATAATACAACAACTAATTTCCAAGTTATCTATCCAATTATTGTACCTCTTTTTGTTCTTCCTTATTATAAGAATTTCGGAATTTCGTTAAAAGTTCTAGGGTAAGTTGCTTTAATATTTCGCACAACCGAAAGGTACCGTCCTTAGCCTGTTACAATATTTGTATTCGGCGTTTCGGAACCTTAAAGTCGTAATTTCTTTTGCAACTTATAATATCTACTTAAATATTTTCTTTTCCCTTAATATATTAAATTTAGAAATTATATTTCGATAAAATCTCCCTAGAGGAGACGTGACCGTGTAGACAAAATTGGATAAAATGATAGATTGCTACCTTAATTCCTAAGCTTCACTAAACCCATCCTTCTCGCAGCTCCTATCCACGTCGATTCTTGTCGAAATTCTGGACGGTCTTCGCAATCCGGAGCAGCCGGGCAAACCATCGCTCGTAGTTTTCCAGCGTATACCGTTCCAAAATCTGAACGTCGAAGTTGTTAAGCGGGTTACTGTTTTCCCCTTTCAGTTTCGCTAATAGTTCCGTTATAATCGTTATATTTTTCGGTATAGAATTTTGCAAAAATCGATTACCGTTACTTTTTCGAATTAAATCGTATCCGCAAATTAAAAGCCGGAATCGATTTTTTTGGGAAAGGTTTTTTAGGTCGACAGTAATGTCGATAGTTTTAACTCGTCCGAGAATTTGGTGGGAATTGTGTACCGTTAATAAAATGATTTCTGTGGAAATTTTGCGGTTCCGGATTACCGGTATCGCATATTCGGACTTGCGCGGCATGCTATCTTGGGTAATTCGAAAAGGTAGCGTAGGAACGATCGAGGTTGGAATTTTTAGCCCTTTTTCTGGTTGATATTTAACATTCCTAGCCGTAAAACTGGCGAAGGCTCGGAAAAATACCAGCTTTTTATACGCAGTACGGCGCAGTTAAGGTTTACTATTAAGGTTTGCTTTTAAGGTTTATCTTTAAGGTTTACCGTTAAGGTTTATCTTTAAGGTTTATCCTTAAGGTTTACCGTTAAGGTTTGCTTTTAAGGTTTACCTTTAAGGTTTATTTTTAAAGTTTACCGTTAAGGTTTATCCTTAAGATTTACCGCGCAAAGCTTAACATCTCCTGAATTATATTATCTCTCGGACCTTCAAGGACCCTGCCGAACCAACCAGCGGGTATAAGGTTTATTAATCGAAGCTTATCGGCAACTACGCATTAGTCGGCTTTAAAGTAAGGCTTTATGGGATTAAGGTATTAATTTATCCTAACCGTGAAAACCATTAATCAGTCATCGTGTTCGAAGGTACTAAGTATAGTATTTATCGTGCAAATTACATTGTGTAATGATTTTCTATGTATTTGGCTCAGCCTGGAAAATAAAGCTTGAACCCATTCGACCTTGCATATTTCGATAAAAAAATTATCCAAATCTCGTAACGTTTATTAAGTTCTTAAATCGTCATAAACCGGGTAAAATTCTTATAATTTAAGTAAATATCGAGAGGCTCCTTAGTTCTGTTAAAAAAAGGTTCATTTTTTTTAAAAGCGTTAATAATTACTAACAGCTTTTTGTCGTAAATCTTATATCTAAATTCTGCGTTTCGTAGAGCCTTAAAGTAATAAATTACTAAGTACCATTTCCCATTATCTTTTTATTACTCCAAAACTGCGCCCAAGGCATAATTTAAAGTATTTATCTTTAGGCGTTTCCTTTTGTCTGCGTTAGGTAATCTTATTATTGGCGCTCTGGTAATCTCGTCTTTAAGTAACTGAAAAATTTTCTTGGCCTTTTTAAAAAGTTCGAATTCCTTTCTAATATATTCCTTATGGTAAGTTTCGTTAATAATTTAACAATATTTCCATATCTCTTGATTAGGTTGCGTACGTAACCTGTAAATCTTAAGATCTGCCGGATATCAGTAACGGTTACTTTATCAAGGATGGGCCAGTTCTTAACTGCTTCTAATTTGGAATCCTAGATCTGATTAATTACCGTAAAACATTTATCCAAGCAAAAAGATAAATTATTAATTTTTATATTATCTTTACAAAAGAGTAAGATTTAATTTACAGTTTACCAGAATTAAAATAATACAAGCCGGCTATTAATTAAATCAGTTGCGAAATAAATTAGATTTATTTTTTAACGATAAGCCAAATAACGAAAATCTTAATAATCGATCGATAAGGTTAACAAATATAAACATAAAGAAACGGCAGAAACCTTATTACCTAAAGCAATACGATATGTAAAAAAAA
>QJNY01000612.1:0-44081 GCA_004155945.1 Monosporascus sp. mg162
GGATAGATTGATACCTCAGTCCCATAGAGCCTCACTTTGAAGCCGACTGATGCGTAGTTGCCGATAAGCTTCGACCCTGGTGAACCTTATGCCCGCTGGCTCCACGGTTCGGCAGGGTCCTTGAAGGTCCGAGAGACAATATTTATTTAAATATATACCTTTATATTTTTTATAATGTCGTAAAATATAAATAAGTTTAACGATATTTTAGAATCTTTATTTAAAAGTCCTGCCAATAATGTATTCGATATATAGCCGGAAAGCTTTAAATCCCCGGTTAAATATATTAAATTCGCTAATAATACCTTCGATAAATCACTTTAAGGGCGGGTAATAAGATTTTAAATTAAAAAATAACCGGAACTATTACTAAAACTATTCGTAACATAATATAACTTACAGTTTCGTCTTAATTAAAGCAATTTCGTAATAATTAAATAATATTCGATTATTTTAAAATATAAAACGTTTTTTACGGAAAGTATATATTATACGTAACCGATTTTAAATATTAGGTTTATGTACAAGGTTATATTATTATAGAGAAAAACTGGAAAAATGTAAGTACCTTACGTTTTAGCGTTAAGTCGAACGTATATTAATTAGGAAGATTTTACGATTAATAATAATCCTTAAGTTCGGTGGTATTGTAAAACGCTTATATTATAAATGGAACTTTATATTATCGAAAGGCTTCTAATCTATATAAGTATTAAATATTAATAATGCCGTTTACGTTATTTTAAGTAATAATACCCGATAAAATAAGATTTACGTTATACCAAATTATGCCGGCCTTATAAGTTATTAAATTGCTAAGTTAACTACGGATTTTCGATTAATTACCACTTTCACAATTTAGCGAAAAGAATATATAAATTAAGTATTTTGCCAACGATACAAAAAAGATTTAGAAATTTATAAACTCTCCCTGGAAAAGACGTGACCGTGTAGACAAAATTAGATAAAAAATAAATTGCTATTTCAATTCTTAAGATTTACTAAACTTATCCTTTTCGTAAACTGCCTTATCCCGCTTTTATTTACGTCGATTTTTGTCGAAATTCTCGACGGTCTTCGCAATTCGAAGCAGCCGGGTAAATTATCGCTCGTAGTTTTCCAGCATATATCGTTCCAAAATCTAAATTTCGAAATTATTAAGCCGGTTACCACCTTTTCCTTTTAGTTTCCCTTCCAGTTTCGCTAATACTCTGCTTATAATCGTTATACTCTCCGCTATATATTCTCGCAAAGATCGATTCCCGTTATTTTCGCGAATTAAATCGTATCCGAAAATTAATAGCCGAAATCGATTATTTTGGAAAAGATATTTTAGATCGATAGTAATATCGATGGTTTTAGCTCGTCCGGTAATTTTATGCGAATTGTGTACCGTTAATACGATAATTTCTATAACAATCTTGCGGTTACGGATTACCGGTATCGTATATTCGGACTTATGCGGTATGCTGTTTTGGGTAATTCGAAAAAGCGTAAAAACGATTAAACCGTAAAACTGGCAAAGGCTCGGAAAAATGCCAGCCTTTTATAAGCAACATGGCGCAGTTAAGGTTTACTATTAAGGTTTGCTTTTAAGGTTTATCTTTAAGATTTACCGTTAAAGTTTATTTTTAAAGTTTATCCTTAAGGTTTACCTTTAAAGTTTACTTTTAAGGTTTACCGTTAAGGTTTATCCTTAAGGTTTACCGCGCAAAGCTTAACATTTCCTAAATCATATTAACCCTGCGGAACCGTAAAGCCAACGGGTATAAGGTTTATCAGGGTCGAAACTTATCGGCAACTACGTATCAGTCGGCTTTAAAGTAAGGCTTTATAGAACTAAAGTATCAATCTATCCTAATCGTAAAAACCATTAATCAGTTATCGTATTCGAAGATACTAGGTATAATATCTATCGTACAAATTACATCGTATAATGATTTTCTGTATATTTGGCTCAGCCTGGAAAATAAGGCGTGAACCCATTCGACCTTGCATAAATTTATAAACTAGGCCGATTAGGTAGGAAATATATGTTATGTAACCGTTTTATAGATGTTATAGTTTACGAGGTTATACGGGCAATTATACGGGCAATAAATGTACAAATTGTATATAGGAACGCGGTAAGGAATATTTATACGCGGTCCTTAAATATTTGGCATTATTATATAATCCGAATAAAAATTTCCAAAAGGATTTAAACGAAAATACTGCGACTAAGGCGAAAGTTATTATGGGTTCCCATAATATAAAAGCATTTATTAATGTATAAGTTACAATAATACGCGAAAAAGAACAAAACTAAACGAAAAAAACTTAAAAAATACGTAAAAACGTTAATTAGTAAGTTAATTATATGCGAAATATATAAGCTAATACGAATTTATGCGATGTATTTAATTATAAATAATACGATATTATTAAACCTTTAATTTATTTTTATACAAAAAATTTATATAGTATTACCTTAATTAAAACGTTTGAATAAGATACAGTTAATTAGGATTACGTAAAATATTAAGTTGTATTAATATTACAGTTATAGTAAAATTTGTATATCGGTTATATAAGATATAAAAATAATAAAAAGGCGAAAAATTATATTAATAGTTGAGTATCGTCCGACGAATCCTTATTTTATTTATTTAACGACGACGAAAAAGATAACGGACTGTCCTAATTAAGACCATTTACCAAGTTATCTATAATTCGTACTATAGGATTATAACCTTTTTCCGTATACAGAATATTATGGTTGTCCGAAGCCAAATTATCCTTAACGAATTTGCTACCGAAAGCTTTTCGGATAATTGCGTTAAGGTTATTTACAAGTTAATTTTCGTTCTTTGTTATATTTAATTAGTTAAACTCATTTTCGTCGTTAGTAATAAGTACAGTATTATTAAAATCGATAAGTCTAATTTTTATAACTTTATAGCTCGCAATTAAAATATTTTCAGATTTTTAGCTAATTTTTTAAATCTAAAATAAATAATTTTTAACAAGCTAAAAATTACGAAGCAAGAAATAAACGCGTTCGAAAATTTTGTTACGAAAATTTCGAATAACGTAACGCTTATCTTGCGAAAAAGCATAACGGGCATAAAATTTGTGCTATAAGAAAATACGGTACCTAATTAAAAAGGAATCTCGGAAAAAGACAAAGTTAACGTTATATATATTATTTCTCGACCGGCGGAATTCGCCAGCAAGCTAAAGATTATGATATTCGCTCTTTCGATCAAATACTTTTTATATTTTCTTCCTGGATTTTGTAAAAGCTAAATTCGATGCTAAAATCGAATTAATAAATATTGGATCTGATATTATAAAACATAATATCCAATCGAAATAAAGCATTCTTTTGCCGTAATTACTTTAATCGGCTCCATAAAAAAAAACTGATAATATCGGTATTAACCGTTTAATATAACCAACGTTGCTATGTCGTATAGTATAAGAAAAGCAAAGATAAACCTGGGCTTTTTAAAGGAATCGGTAATAACTTTAAAATTCTTTGTCGATAAGAACGGCATTATTTAACGGTCGGTTGTTATTTATAGTCGGGTTAAAAAAATATCGCCCAACAAAATATCATCCGTATTAAAAATGTAACCGGCCCTATTATTATCTGATAATAAGTTTACCTTTAATACGCCTTAATTAAAACAGCGTAATTTAAAAAGTAATATATATAAATTATATTTTTAATTTAAAAGATAAAATATTTACTAATTATTAACTAAGTTACTTATATTAGCAGGTAACCTATTATTAGAGAAAAAACGATAAAAATTTTTCGTTAAATACACCTTTATTTATTAACGCGTTTTAATTAAAATTTCGCAATACCTTCCTTATCTATTTAACGTAACCAAGATACTTAGAAACCTTATTATGCGCAACAATTTCGAACTCGGCGACGGTTAACCGGAAGCACATATATTTTATGAACTCGGTAAGCTAAGCTTTCGAAAAAAGATCTTCGATAAAGGTATGCCTGGCAACTCCGTATACGCCAAACGTTTCCTTTATTAATCGTTCGTATCGGTTACGTAATTCTTGTAAAAATAACGCGAATATACAAGTATTATGCATATAAAGAATAAAAGGCTCGAATAAGTGGAACTTCGGCGATTTTTGATATAATTACGTTATCTTATTTAAAAATTAACGATTCGCCTTTAAAATTGCTTGCGTTATATACGCCTCGTTAATATTATTAGGTTAATAAGTACGTATAAATGTAAGTAAAAAATTTATATATATATGGAATAAAATAGGAACGGAAAACAACTAACGTTTTTTATTATATAAATCGGTTACTTCGGCTTAACTAGCTTATATTTTCCGGATATAACTTGTTATTTTTTAATCTTTATAAATAAATTAAAGGCGTTTCGAAAATTAATAGAATTTCTTTTCTTTTAAAACTATATACTTTCTAGAAAATCTTTCGATAAACGCTATAAGTACCGTCGATCGTGCCTTCGTCTTAATCAACTACATCTAACGAAATTAAACGGCGTTTATTATACGATATACGTTTTAATTTGGGAAAACCTGGAAAATTTTGCTTATTTTGCTTATAAAACGCATTAATAAAATTAGAAAATAAAGTTTGGATAGTATTAATTATAAACTAATAAAATATGATAGGTAATATCAGATATTATTCCAGCGTTTCGTAAAACTATTTGACTGTATAATATTAATCAAAACGGAACATAAATTACTTTAACTTTCCTTTAAAAATACGGGTATAACGACGGGTAAAGGCGGTAATAAAATTACGCATAACGGAACCGTATCGGAAAAGTTATATTACAAATATAATTTTAAATATTAAAGTTATCGTACCAAAATACGATATTATTTTATTATACCTAACAGTAAAACGTAACTTATCTTAATTAAAACTTTACTATTGCGAAAAAGGCGATATATTTACCTTAACTACTTTTAATAACCGGGTTACCTTTTTGTTTAACGTAATATAACTTTTGCAAATACCCAGCCCCCTTAATACATCGATTTTATCCCGCGATATACCCGAAAATAACAAAAACTTGCTTAATAAATGGGGCGAATAATTGCCGTTAATTTTAGAAATAACGTTAATCATAATAACTAAAACTATAAAGAAAAAATACGTAAAAACGTCCGGATCGTTATTACGATAAAACCGTTTCGTCTTTCGTTTCGTATTATACGACCGCCATTTTTTTCTTAAATATACAACTACTTAATTTAAAAGCTTAAACCAATTAAAAGTTAACATTTTTATAGATTATTCGCTTTCGTCCAAGGTAATATAAATTACGTCAACTTCGAATAATAAATCTTCCAGCGGGCGGCGGAATCCAGGCCCTTGTGCGAAAACTATAAGCTCCCCGTATAACGTATTATAGTATTTACTTATAATAAGGTCTTAATCAATAAAAATAATAAAATTCTGCCAACTTTCGCATGCGAACAATCTATCGCGCATTTGTTCTTCTTTCAATACGTTAATTAATCGGTTAATCCGAACGGTCGAACTGGTAATTCGGCTATCGTTACAAAAAACCTAACTACGGATAAAGTTTTCAAACGTCGCATCAGCTCTTTAATGTTAATGCTAGAGATTAATTATACGCGTACGTACATTCTATTTTAAAAGCGTAATTCGATAAAACTGGAAAAATTCAGATTCGTCGTATTTTAAAAAAGGGGATAATAACGCGACGTATTCGAGCTGTAACTAATAAACTCGTTAATATTTAGGAATGGTAAAAGAGTCCTAATTAGGACTAGCATAGTATTAATAATATACTATAATAAAATAAATCATATAAATATATATATATCTATAAGGAACGTTTTGTTGTTAAGTTATCACAGATTTTCTGTTTTTTAAAGAAGCAAATGTACAAAACGGACCCCTTTTTCGTATAACTAGATCTCAGGTCTCGCTGACTCGTTACGGGGATTTGGAATTTGATTGGTTAATTTTTAGCGTTGTGAGGTGGTACTTAAGTGACTCTGAAGAAAATGAAAAACGAGCCAGCGGGGCCTGAGCTAGCTGAGGTAAGATAAAAGCTGTATAAGCTGCAAACCAGGCGCCAAAGCTGCGGTCCTTAGGCAACAAACGCGGAAACGTTTAACGACGGTAAGCCTTTTTCTTAGCAGCAGGTTAATCCTATTAATTACGGAACAAAATCGCTGGAATATCGGAAATACTTATAGCCAAAAACGCGAAAGCCGTATAATAAAAGAAAAATAAGGTACAGCAACCAGCAACCATTAACTAATACTTACGACGAACCACCTGGAACCGATAAAATATTAGTAAACTACGCCTGGAATAATAAGGAAAATGGGGCGATTTACCGTAGTGGTACCGACCTTGCCGATTAAACTAAATTTTGCTCGATAAGTAAAAAGCATTCGGAAAAAGGCCTAAACGAAGCGTTATTAGGCAGCAGTGAAAAGAATACGTTATTTAAAACCTGCAGCTTAAATAAAATTGCTATCGTCGTTCTCGCCTAGCTAGTCGAACATCTTAATTAACTATTCGATAAACTCTTAAAAGCGAATTATATCGAAAATTATAGCAGCAGGGAATTTTTAAAAATAACCGATACGTTAGTAAAAATAAGGCAAATAAAGAGCGAATTAACTTATAGGCTCGCATACATCATAACTACTAAAGTAACTAGTATAAATAAAGGAATCTAAGAATTTAAACGTATAGGAAACCTTAAAAAGGAAACTTCGGTAAGAACGGAAGATATTTTCGGCCTTGCCAAAATAGAGGCGATATACGTAAGTACCGGGGATAAGAACTGCGCCATAAGGACGCGAACCATAGCAGCGGTTACGTATCTTTTTACTTTAGTTTCGAAAAGGCATAATAATTAATTAAAGACGAAGAAATAAAGATAAAAAAAGTGTGTTAAAATCCGAAAAGTGGGCGAATGCGAGGTGCTTTAACAACGCAAAAGAAGATGGTGTTGGATTTGCAGAAAGAAAAGAAAAAAGTTGGAAGGTTAGAAAAACTGGGCAGTATTTACATGCACGGAACTAGATTAATTGTAGGTGGAAATAGACACGAAATAAGGCGGTTGCCTGGGACTATCGTGCACATTTATAAGCATAACAAACCCTACCCTAAATAGCCCAGATTACAACAACAAAGACATATCACTTAACGATGTCATCCCTACCTATTACATATATATATAATACCGGGCCGGCATTACAGAAAAAGGGGAAGATAATTGTTACAGCAGGCCTAGCAGCCTGGAGCTGGCACACCTTACGTAACCTACTCTCTTTACTTGAACCCCTCACTGCCTTTATTTTATATAAAGGCCCTAGGCCCCTATCTATCCTTATAAAGAGACAAGAGTCTGTTCTGTTTTAACCCTATCCCATAGAAATAAACTGGTTACACCTAACTTGAGCCCTACTGTGACACGGAAAGTATAATTGTATTCCTCGATAAACCCGATATAATTAATTACTATAGGTCCCGTTAAAGAAGCCAGGAATCGATTAATACCTAAAAAATGGATATATTCCGTATTAATTAAGATATTCCGATATTACATATCGTCTTTCGCAAAGTTCGCAAGGTACCAGATTAGGTATACCGAATGCCTAAATAAACAAACTAGTAACGTATCTGGGATTTTTGGTAAAAGCAGCTATAAAGTAACCCAAAAATTGGCCCGGTAAATTTCGACGTATACTGGATAAGCTACCAAGTTTTCCATTAACTGAAAGTATGTGATCATATTAAACTGGGCATTTGCGGCCGACTAAAAGCTTTTACCTTCGATCAGTTATTGCAAATATCGACCAGTAGTCGGATTACCGATAACGCTGATGGACATAGCCCCGAGTATCTATATTGATTAACAGATTTCATCAATGATGTCACGGAAAAGCTTAAGTACTTACCTCGATATGCTTGAATGTGACGTGGTATATGATACTATTTTTATTCCAAAATTTGGCCACGTTCTAAGTATTATCGAAATAATTACGGCGAAAACGTGACGCTTTAATGCTAGTGTATGGTCCAGGGACCCGATCAGTGATACAAAAACGCACTTTTAGAAATCTTGGTTATTATTCTAGAAACTGGACGGATAATCGTATATGGCAAGTCCAATCCGATCTTTAGTAGGTCCGAAAAGGCGATTATTACCCATAACTCAAAATATGTATGGTTTGTCGCCTAAATTAGAATCCGGATAGATAAAGGTCTAGTGGAATATTGGGTTAGTATGTTATACGTTCGATTAAAGCGTTTGGTGCTGATATTCAATACATATGCTACTGAAGATCGTACCTAGTTGTTACTTTAGTTGTACTGAAAAGCGTGGGAAAAATCAGGATTTAATAATCCGCCTGCCCGTGTAACGATTATTAGGATGCCTATTTAAACTAGACATTATATTTGCGGACTGTAAATTGCTTATATTTTTTATATTATTCCTTGCGATTCTACAAAATGAAGAAATAGAATTATAACTGATAGGACAGGATTTGGCGAATATCGAATGGAGTACAATATTACCGAAATAATCAAAGGATACTTGGGCCTGAAATCAAAAAAGGAGAACGTTAAGAAAAAGGTAAGAGAATAGCCTGGAAACTCCCTATCTTTATTAGCTGAAAAAGATGACGATGAGCCAAACTTTGATTAATCTGCTCGACTATTCCATAGTAAACGACGCTAACCAAAGCAGCGCCTTAATTAATTTCGTTAATTGTTAGTACGACTATTTCCAACATCAATATCTCTTCCCCTATTAATTCAAACTGGCTTATCAATATCTAAAGCTATACGTCCTAATCTAACACTTACGAAATTACCATTCGAGATAAAGTATAAGCCACGACCGAAAATTGGTAATCAGCGAGCAATAGCAATGGCATAGGGTTAATATGTTACGCCGTATAAGTGGGTAAAAGATATATTTAAAGATGCAAGACAAAGACCTGAACTATACTTCTTATAAGAATAGCTAGACTCGGCTAGGTATAAAGCAATAATCAGTATAAAGAAACTAAAAGATAAGGTTCAAAAGGAGCAAAAAAAAGCCAAGCAGAGGGAGGATTTGGCAAAACATCGAAAACGAAGTTCTGAGTTGAAAATGATAAAGGATAAGCCGCGTAAGCGCTAACTAGATTGATTAATGGATTTTATGTATAGTTTATGGCGTTAGAAATTTGTTGCGTTACGTTTCCATTTTTTTTCATTTCTTAAGATGGATTAAGGATAATCTTATCTCGAAAAAAAGGCTTAAAATGGTACAGGGTGCCGGGCCAGGGGGCATGGCTTGGCTGATTAATTAGTCAGCTCCACATGTGTATTTCTAGGAGCTCTTGTCAGATATAGGGGACATCAGATGTGTTGTATTAATTGGCTAGTTGCGTGCATTCTCGCAACGCGTCCTGATCTTTGAAGTAGTCTAGCCACGGAACATATATGCTCCGATCAGAGGGAATCTTATCGGATATGGGTGCTAGCGCACCCCTGCTAGCTAACACACCCCCTCAACGCCTCGACGCAGTTACGGCGTTAACCGTCACACTTCATCACTTTCTAAAGCCGCAGCGTTCCATTTTACCTTTTTTCCGGCGATCGAATCCTTTTAATCAGCCAATTCCTTTTCTGAAATTATTCGTAAGTTGTTCCTCCGCCGATTAAGGGCTTCCGTAATATTTATTAATTCTAGCTGCTTTCTGAAATACTTAAAAGGTTTTCGTAATAAAGCCTTTATTAATCCATTAACTAATATATCGCCCGTAAACATATAATCTACTTTAATTATATCTTTTTTTGCGGCTTTTCGTAACTAGTAATTATATATATCCATATGCTACAGTTTCGTCTGTAATAAGGCGACGTCGGCGTTAATAAACCGTATAATTTATCGATTGTCGTACCATATATTTAACGGTTTTGTATTTAAGGTAATTCCTAATTCGCTAATTAGTCGAAAGCTAAATAAGGCTTTTTTTATAACCTACGTAAAAGATAATAATTCCGCTTTTATTATAAAAGTAATTATTATATCTTACTTATTCGCTTATTATCTTATTACTTTTTTAAATAGCTTTATAACGTAAATTTAAAAGTTTTTTCGATCCATCGCATTATTCGTAAAGGAAACGTCGCTTTAAGTATTTAACGAATCTTTACTCCCGAATTATAACGCCAGCGTTTTGGTTCCGATTAAGTATAATATAATCCGATCGGCAGCTTTATGATACGCGTTGTTAGGGTTCAGGTTAAATCGGGTAAATCGGGATACTGCAAAGGTTATATTAGGTCACATATTAACTATTACGTATAAAATGGAACCGATTTTTTTTTGGTATCTGTTGATAAACCTTGGATAGGCTAGATTAGGATTCGGCAATAGTTCGACGTTCGTTATTAGCATATTTGGAAGGTTATTTAAACTTTTTTTTGGAACTAAGTTAGTTAACTTATTTATAAAGTTAAATTAGGAAAGCTAAATTTTTTTTCGGTTTTGTTTTTGATTACTTTAATCCCTAGGAACTATTATAGGTCTTTACTCTTTATAAGGATATATCGCTTTTATATCTGCTGGATCAACTGGTCGACGAGGTCTTAGTTTTTCTTGCGGTACGTAATAACGATATCGTTCATAAAAAAGAAAATAAATACCTTTTAACGAATAAAACAGTAAAGTTTATAAGAAACGGATCGAAGTCTTAACTTTGTAAGTATCCCAGTAAATTCCTTTTGCTATAGCAAAAGTAATTCCTTTAGTTTATATAATACTTTTCTGATTAAAAGAATCTTATTACGATACGGGTATCCTGGGGATATTTTAATATATACTTTATAGGGTAATTAGGTATTAACGAAGGCGTTAATAGCGTTATATTACTTTAGCTTTAAATCGAATTTAGCCGTAATAACGATCAAAGTTTTAAATAACTTTCCAGCTAAAGTGGATACGTATGTATTATTACAGGCGTTTTTTAATTATTAATCGCCTTGTACGACGAAACGTGCTTTGCATTTTTATAATTAGTTATGCTTGTCGAACTTGTAAACATATACCTATATATACCTTAAAACTTGTTTCCCTTTAGTAGAAGATTAATTAACGACCTTTTAAGATTGCATCTTTTTGTAGCTTTATAAATAAGCCTTTTCGGCTTTACGGAATAATTCCTTTAATGGGTATGTATTTAGCTTTTTATAGTTTCGCAGCGGTAGCGGCAAGTTACGCTTATGTACTCGGTTTTGCAATTTGGGAATTTTATATATTTTCGTATTAAAGCTTTTCCGATTAAGGTAGTGCGTATTTCGGGTAATAACTTTCCTTAAACTTTTGCAGTTTACCGGCCAGTTATTAAGCATAATTATAAAGGGGATTAATCGTCCAGCATTAAACGCGGCTTCCTATATTCTGTAATCGTTTTTAATAATATTCTTATAGTACGGAACATACGGAAAGTTTACGTTTTCGATCCGTAGGGTGCTTTTGTTTTTTACCGTTACTTTAGGTTGAATAAAACGATAAAAGCTTAAGGTTACCTTTTTAATTTCCGCCGGCGTAATAATCGTAACAGCTATTAAAGTAAACGTTAGTAAAAGTAATAGATTAAAGGACGGAAATGGTTCGAATACAGCGGTCGTATAAAGGTAATTAGTTTTATGCAAACAAGCTTATTTTTTCCCAATTTGTACGTTTTTTGCACTTGTGCTATTTTGGAACTAACTTTTTTGCTTAACCGGTAATTAAATTATTCCGTTTAGGTTTTTATTTTCCTTTTAAATATATATATTTGGGTAACTTAGGGCCCGATTAAATAATTTTAACTGTTGCAGTATTTTCTGTAGCTCGTTTTCTGTAATATGCCGAAGGTCGTTTTTTAAATCTTTAATATTACCTAAAAAGGTGGTTTTTTTGTTAAACTGTACGTTTCGAATAGCAATAATCTTATTAATTAATGGGTTCCAAATCTCGTAGATATTCGTAAACCGGTAGCCGACGAGGTAGCTAACTTATGCTTTGGGATTTAGCTTTTGTAGTCGTTGTTTTTTTTTATAGCGGCAGCTGTTATAACGTAAGTTATATAGCTATATATTTGCAAGTAGGCTTGTTAAAGCTTTCGATTAAGCATTATAACGCCGTTTCTGTACGTTAAGTAAATATAATAAATTTCGTATAAGCTTTGCCAAAACAGTACGTATTTAAAGGTACGGTTATATAAGTATATTGCAGCTTTTAAGATGTATACGATTAAAAACGAAAGTAACTTAGCGTTACTTCGTATTACAGTCGCTTTCTTTTTAATTATACTCCTTAAGCGCTTTACACCCCCGTTCTGGGCTTAGGTATGTAATATTAAAGGTTTAAGTTTGATATTAAAAGGAGGCGACTGGAACATATTTCGAAGTTGGTAATTTTTTAAGATTTCGTTATTACATTCGAACACTTATGGGAAAACCTTGTCCTGGTTCTTTAAAACCCTTAGGAGGTATCGGAATGTTATAATTAATATATCTTGCTTTCGGTTTTTAAAGTAAATGTCCTAGATAAAGCCTAAATACTTGTTTGTAACGAATATAACGTATTTATATCCTTCGGGGTTTTCTTCGAAGTTTATAAAGTCGATGGCAATTCGCTATTTTGATCGGGAAGCTCCCTTTTTCGACTTGCGGCATATTTGCCTTTTAACTTTTGCCTTGCCGCATGTTTAGTATTCGATTATTATAAAACCCTTTAAGCGGATTCCCCTTATATAAGACTGCAACTAGGCGATTACTTCGGGTTTTAAATATCTTAATTTTAAGTGCTATATCGTACTATTACCGATTCGTAATAGTTTCGTTATATATAAGTTAACATTTTGTTTATAGGATGTAAGGGTTACATAAATAACTATTGCGTTAATATTTTCGATAACGAACTGATTAAACTTGTTTATGAACGTAATAACTACTTGATTATACTTATCTCGAATAACATTATTAGTTCTCCGGTTATTTTATTAGTACCCCTTTTTTCGGAACTACCGGAAAGATACTAGGTTATATGCGAAGTTTTCGCAATAGGCCACGTTATACAAACGTAACGCTTTAAAGCCCTTAAGGCTTTAAAGCAATATATTTACTTTTCCGTATCCTTTAATCGGGACGAAGTTATTCCCTGCGTACATTCCGTCGCCTTAGATCGTTGTCTTATAGTTTAGGAACCTGTTAATCAGGTTAAAGATATATATCGTAACCCTTAAATCCAAAATAGCCGAATTTTTTAAGGAGTAAAACGTAACGTTTATTACATTACGTTAATCAAAAATCAATAAGCATGCCCGTATTCGTTTTACTCCTTTTAAAAGTTAATCTATTTCCTAGGTAATTAGTTTCTCCATAATTTTCAATAAACGGTTTATTTCTTCCTTTAGGGACTGATCGGCAGCGATACGCTCCTGGATTAGTGCTACCATCGCGCTATTAAAGCGGAAATCTTCTAAGGCTTTGTTAAGGAATACGTAAAAGCATCGGGGCAACAGGTAATAAGTGCTTAAGCAGGCCTTGCAACGCGTACCTTGCGCATCCGATTTTTGGCGCTTTCGCTTATTGCTGCTGTTATTTCGGCTCGCTCGGGAACCTTTACGACTGCTTCGTTTCGGACCTTTCCCAGAAGTCCTACCGCGTAGCTGATTGTTAATATCTTTGGTTTCTTCTTAATCAAGATTATCCTAATCAAAAAGGTTTACTAAAGCTCCATAAAAGGTCGGGAACGTTACCTTAACGTTTTTTGCTAACTGTTATAAATTCGTTATGGTCCAATAGTTTAAAAAATTAACTTTAACCTCCAAATAATTAATCGTTCCTTTTTCGATATTATCCTGTTTAAAGAGCATAAATAAATTCGACCAACTAGGCATAATCGGCGTTACCGCTTTACATAATTAATTCGTCCAGATAACTAATATAGTTATTTCGGAAACCCCGTAACGTTAGCCTTAGGCCATAATTTCCTGCCACTTCGTTATCTATTTATCAAATCTTTTAGCAGCTTTTGGGGCCTGCTTTAATCGTTTTTCGTATTCGCGTTTAATATTTATAAGCAATCGGCTGTCGTAGACCTTTCCTGATTATTGTAATTTAGCGTACCAGCTCCTAAGGTCGTTATCTGGGCTTAAGCAGGTTTGCTTAATCGATGGGGAAACGCTGTCGAGAACCCATTTTATAAGCTCGTTAAAGTTCTTTCGGAAGATCTTATATTCTCGGTTTAGGTAGGTATAGGTTGCAAAATCCTAATTATAAACTTGTCGCCCTTCGGTCGTTATTTCGAAGGTATTTGTTGGACGGCCCGCAGGATCGACTTTTTCGGCTTATATAGTTCCTTCGAAAGAAGCATTAATTACTTGCGTCGTTATTTGGCAAACTAATCTCTTTGAATAGGATGCAATAACGGGTGCTGTGAGTTTAACAGGCCATAAAACGTTCTAATCAGGATTAATATAGTCCCATAGGTTATATCCCTTGGCTTTAATCTTAAATTCGTCTTTGAATTTATCCCAGTCTTTAGGACCGGTATAAATGATTGCAGACGTTATCGGTACGGTCGCTATTGTAACTAATAAGTATATAGATAATTGCTATTAATCTACAGCCTATATCGTCTTAGCTACAGCTGATTAATTGATAGGAATGCGAATTAAGCGAATAAAACTCTTAATTGTCAGATATAGGGGTCATCAAATGTGTTATATTAATTGGCTAGTTGCGTGCATTCTCGCAACGCGTCCTGATCTTTGAAGTAATCTAGCCACGGAACATATATGCTCCGATCAGAGGGAATCTTATCGGATATGGGTGCTAGCGCACCCCTGCTAGCTGACAGCTCTTTTCGCCGGGCGCAACCCCGGAGACATGTTCACCACCTTTCGCACTCATGTTTTACTCTACAGTCTGGTTCAACACCGAAATACAGTTTTGCGTTTGCCTTTATTACAGCTTTACTCGGCTATTCCATTGTGACATCGCCTTTAAAAAAGATCTGATCAGGGCTAAGTCTCCCCGTCCCAATTCATTACCTGGTTTAAAATCTTAAACCAGTTAAAAGCTAGCGTTTTTACAGACATGTTAACTTTCGTTTAAAGTAATATAGATTGCTTTAATTTCGAATAATAAATTTTCCAGCGGGCGGCGAAATTTAGGCCTTTTTGCGAAAACTATAAGCTTTCCATATAATATATTATGGTATTTACGTATAACGGGGTCCTGATTAGTAGAAGTTATAAACTTTTACCAACTTTCGGATATTAAAAGCTGGTCGCGTAGAAATTTTTTTTTTTTTTTTTAATACGTTAATTAACCGGATAATCCGAGCGGTCGAATTGTAAGCTCGGCCACTATCTTTATAAAAAACCTAATTACGGATAGAGTTTTTAAACGCTATATTAGATTTCCTATATTAATACCTGAAATTTACTATGCGCGTACATATTGAATTGGGACGGGAAGACTCGGTTCCGATCAGAGCATCTTTGAGGGCGGTGTCACGATAGAATAGCCGAGTGCAGCGGTAATGAAGGCAAAACGAAAACACTGTATTTTGGGTCCGAGTTGAATCAGACTAGAGATGAGTGAATGAGTAGACGGTGATCGATCAGTGATGAACAGGTCTCGGGGTTGCGCCCGACGAAAGAGCTCCTAGAAATACACATGTGGAGCTGACTAACTGATCAGCCAAGCCATCCCCCCTGGCCCGGCACCCTGCACCATTTCAATATATTTTATTTTCAGGGTATAACGCGATAAAACTGAAAAAATTCAGATTTATCGTATTCGAAAAAGAGGAACGATAACGTAACGTATTCGGGCTGTAACTGATAAATACGTTAATGCTTAAAAATAGCAAAAAGGTCCTAATCAGGACTAGCGTAGTAGTGATGATAAGCTATAATAAAGCGAATCGTATAAATATATATAACGTACCACACAAGCGAGCGAGACACTTTTTAGCACTTCCCAACAATGCAGTCAAATAACTCAACCACAATACCTTAAATCAACTCCAATTAATCGAATGCTTCTTTATTAACTGTATCTATAGCTTCTCGACGAGTGCACGCATTATATCAAGGCTCGTTGCGGACGTTATGTTGCCATTTCCCCTACCTAACCTGCCCGCGACCAACCACCTGTTAACGCGTTTAAGCTAATATTACCTCCAATTTATACAACCCAAAGCCGACCGACTGGATACCTATTTTCGACCGAATCCTTAACCCAAATACCCGAGCATTTCTTATCCGGCTTTAATACGTTGAAGATATACGTCGGAGAACGTATGTTATAGGACGCGTTAGGAGCGCGTTGGAAGTGCGTTGGGGGGCATGGGGGGTCCGTGCGGGGCGTTTCGCGGGGCGTCTCGCGGGGCGTGTAGCAGGGCTTATGGCAGGGCGTGTCGGGCTTGCTTTCGTAATAACTCGAAACTTACGCAATTATACGATTAAAACAAACGTTTCCCAGAAAGATGAATACTTGCTATATAGGATGAACAAGTTCTTTTAGCCAGTAGAAAGGTTGTGGCAGAAAATTGCTGCTAATAGCTGCTAAAGTTGGGCGGTTGCGGACGGGTTGGCAGGAAGAAATGGCAATGTGGCATCCGTAATAAGCTTTGATATAATACGTGCACTTGTCCAGAAGTTGTAGATACGGTCTGCGAAAGAGAATACGATTGATTAGAATCAATTTGATGTGTTGTGGTTGAGTTATTTGGGTTGGTTGTTGCGAGGTGCCAAAAAGTGTCTCGCTCGCTTGTGTGTCTCGCTCGCTTGTGTGGCACGTTATAGCTATAAGAAACATTTTATTATTAAGTTATTACGGGTTTTTCTTTTTTTAAAAAAGCAAAAGTGTTAAACGAACCTCTTTTCCGCACAACTATAACTCAGGCCTCGCTGGCTCGTTACGGGGATTTGAGATTTGATTGGTTAAATTTTTAGCGTTGTGGAGTGGTACTTGAGTGATTTTGAAGAAAATGGAGAACGAGCTAGCGGGGCCTGAGCTAGCTGAAGTAATACCTGACAGAGAACTAGCTGCAGGTGCTCTAGAACGCGTACTCCTCTTTTTATGGAATCTAGTCACGGAACCTATTTGTTCCGATCAGAGGGAGCCTTTCCGTATATGGGGTGCTAGCGCACCCCCTGCTAGCTGACAATTGATGTTCCTTGTATCTAACAATTAAAAGTTTTATTCGTTTAATTCGCGTTATTTATGAACTAATCAGCAGACGCCGTAGGCGGGTGGTGATTGGTCCACAGTAGACTTTGCGCATCATAACCAATTAGATCACACACAGTTTACGTAATCCACACGCGCTGAGCGACAAGTAAAGGCGGGGAACGGTGATTTCCAACAACTTGGACTTTGAACTGGATTGAATATAGAGTTACCCTTTCAAATCGAGAGATTTCATTTCTTCGCTTTTGTGATACATTCTCATGGGCATTTCACAATGGCCGACCCTTTGAGCGTTACAGCTTCACTCATAGCTGTAGCCACAGCTGCTATTCAGTCAGCAAATGCGCTCAAAGAAACCGTCAAACGCTACAGAGAGCGCGATAAAACCTTGCAGAGATTGCAGGAATACCTTGAAGACTTGATTAGAACCTTAAAAGCACTAGAGGATATTCCGGCTCTCGAAACATCGATGCTGTCACTGCTTCAAGGTCCTGTTAGTCGATGCGCTCAAATCTGCCACGAATTCGAAAGTTCTATGAAATGCTTCCATAGCGAGTCTAAGGCTGGCTTCCGAGACTGGATGAAGCTAGAGTTTATGAAAGGCAACATAAACGATTTTATGGATGCTCTAGCTGGATATAAATCAACCATCGCTATTGCTCTGGGCATAATCACTATGTCAGTATTGATTTACCCATGACTTTGATCCTTGATGAGTTTCATTAACATTAAGCTTACAGACAAACTTCCAAGATTTCTCAGAAAGTTCTAGACGAATATAATGAGATGATTCAGGATACAACATATAACCTGAAGCTTCATCTGCAGCGCATTGACGAAAAGATGGCCTTGCTAAGTGGCGAAACAAGTAAAAATTCGGAGAACAGCACAGACCTAAAGGATGAGAAAGCGGTGACGGAGCAGTGCCTTCGAATTTGCGAAAATGCAAAATCCTATTTCGAGTCAGTGATTGACGAAGAGCCATATCTCCAACACCAAGTGCCACCTCAGCCTCCTCGGGATACCAAACTCACATTTGAGGCACAACAAATGACTCGAAATGCCATGGAAAGCTATCGCGACAGTTTGGCTGAGACCATCGGCCGACTGCGGGAACGCCTGGAGAATCTGCCTGCGCAAGATAATCCTGGCGCTGATCTTGAACGATCAAGGTTGCAAAATGATATCGAAATGTCTAAGCACTGCTTAGAGGTATGCAAACTAGCCTCTCGTGAAGCCGCTAGCCAGAAAATACACACCATCGGAGAAGCAATTGCCGAAGGAGACAGCGATCAAATGGTAGTTACTACACTGGCCGACCTCTTTGAAGTCAGAAAGGCGTTCTCTAGAGGTAGATCAGCGCAATTGGTTGGCTCCATGGCAGATGAGACACTTAGGCAAATATCCGGGGACCGCTACGGTAGCCGATTCGGCGCTTTGCCGGAGGACCAGCTTTCCGAGAAGGTCCGAATTCAGGCCCCACATCAACAGGGCAAGAACGCAAAGCAGCCGGGGTTGGAGAGGAGTAGCAAGGCAAACCCCAATGAAGTCAGAAAACGGGCTCCAGAATAGGGCACAGGACACATTAGGTTAAATCATCACGATGGTTTGCGATTTCTGGACTTATAATTTGTGCAGCATGCGATTTTATCAACGACGCTATGTTAAACCGAGACCGCTTATCCCTCAGCATGGGCGGACTCAGCACTTGCACTTCACAAGGACTAAGCCTTCCCAGACCTGTTTCTCCACAAGCTCTACAGCCCTTTTCAAAAATCTTTTCTTAAGGTTAAAATTAACCTTTGCATCGCGTCATCTCTCTTACCACTCGAGGCCCGGTGCTCAACCTCGGCAATGTACCACTAGATGATCTAGATGTTGACTTTGCCAGTCTAGCCAGGTTTTGGAAGTTATGGAGGCATATAAGAATGATGCAGTGGGCCGCAAGCCTTGATCGATTGACTCTTGAGTTTGGTGCAGTAGCATCAAAGACGATTGCGGCGACAGCGATTACATGCCTAGATCCGACGTTGTCTGCACTCAAAAATGTAGGAGCCAGTGGTAGCATTCTTCACATTGGTGTCGACCCCGACGAAATACCCATCGTCCGCTATCGCACTCGTGATTCTGAAGCAAGTTCTGTATTTCTCGTCACCGCATTTGCTCTCGCTGTTGGCCTGTTAAGTTCATGGCCTGGGGGTTTCGGTCTACGAGGACCTCGGCACGAGCCACTAGCCTGTCCTCGCGGAAGTGAACACATCTACATGTTTCCATCTAGGAATCCGGAGGTTTCCTCTGGAAAGGTGGGTCGACCCCTATTCGAGGTGGCAAAAAGGGTTACGCAGCAGTGCAAATTCTTCTATACGTTTCCATTATTCGTCCTTGGATTAATAATGGAAAATACGGATTGACACGTAAATGATCTGTTTAATCAGCTGTTATTTACGAATATATAAAGCCCTGCGTTTCCCCTCGTCGTTGCAGGAAGTCCATAGCTCCATAGAATCATCAATTGACACACCTTGAGATTTCCCCCATTCTTACTCGAGCCTACCCTGCGCACTTTCACGTACTAAATCCTCCCGGACACCCTCATTGCTTCCTATAGGGTAGCCTCATCTGCTGTCGCACGCACTTTTCTTATAGGTTATGAGACCCTGCTGATTGCTTCCGCCATCGACAACGATACTGTCACTCCTCCATATCTCGGCCAATCCTTCACCGATTCGCACCGTTTCTTCACTCTGAAGATCGCCGAGTTCCCCTCTACCTGCTGTCAAATTTTCAGCTTTATCCGACCATCCCTACCTGCCCATTCGGAAAAGTTTCGATAACTTTTCCAATTATCCCTCTATTATTCAAATTCGTTCTTCGAGTTCATCATCCATACTTCGAATTCGTGCTTCAAGTTCATCTATACTTCGGATTCGTTTTTCGAATTCATCCATAAATCAGATTTGTTCTTCGAATCGATCATAATCATAAGTACTTCAAATAAACCTGTCCTACCTAAAGGCAGCATAAAAGAAGCTCATAGAACCTGCCCAATCCCTAAAGGGAATGTGGATATAGATATGCAGGATGCTAACGAGCCTGACGATAGTCAACCCCTATATAACTATTTGAATATAGCTAATGAACGGCTAGCTTATTTGAAATCAAAAAGTAGAGAAGGAAACAGCCACAATATAATTCATGTCATAGCTGATAATGGCGCTACACTTCATACTGTAGCCAATAAAGATTTTCTTTTCAATTTAAACCGGATAAATAAAACCGTGAAATGGGGTAACCCTAATACTCTTTCTGTTAAAGGGGTTAGTGATTTGAAAGTTAAGTGCATGCATTCAGGCAAAAGCTTCATAATAAAAGGGGTCCATTATATCCCTGAATTAGGTATACACCTACTCTCCATCAATCGCCTCAAAGGTAAATATATCTTGATTAACGAAGATATAAGCATAAAGCTCTTCGATAAAGCTACACTTCAGCTGATAACCAAAGGATACCATAAAGAAGGGCTGTATCATATACCCTTCAAAGCTGAATACAACGATAATTAAGGTACCATATTGGCCTTGAATGATAAAGCTATAAATAATAACCAGCTAGTGACCTGGCACAATAGGTTAGGTCATATATCTTCCAAACCTTTGGTTGAATTCCTAGTCAGAAATGATATAAAGGTTCCTAAGCGGGACCTTATATACTTCAAAAGCTGGAAGTGTGAAGTATGTCTTCAGGCTAAGGCTAATCGAAGCATACATAAGGTATCAAATAACACCAAGGAGTATAACATCAATAAGAAGATCCACAGTGATATAGGCGGTCCACTGCCATTCACATATAACAAGCATAAATATTATATAACTTTCCTTGATAAATCAAGCAGATTCCTGGAAGTTAAACTATTAACTTCTAAATCAGAAGCTTTGGAAGCTTTTAACAGCTTTAAGCTACAGGCTGAAAATCAAACTGATAACCGGATAAAAGAATTCTTTAGTAATAACGGGACTGAATATATCAATAACCGTTTTGAGGTGTACCTTAATAGATACGGTATACTCCATCATACAACCCCTGTATATACCAAGGAGCCTAATGGTTTGATTGAGCGAATAAACCTTACTTTATTGAATAAGGTAAGGGTGTTTCTTATTAAATCAGAAGTGGCTCAATAACTATGGGGTGAAGCTTTATTAGCTGCAGTATATATGTACAGCCGTACGCCGCATAAATCACTCGGCTATAAAATGCCCTTTGAAGTATACTACGGTTATAAGCCGTATATAGATCATATATGCACGTGGAGATCTATAGTGTATTATAACACTAATAAATACAAGCACAAGCTTGACCTTCGTACCAATAAAGGGGTAATCATAGGTTACGGCATGCAAAATAACCATTATAAAGTATGGGGTTTGCAAAAGCGTCCTATATGGTTCTGAGACGTCAATATACTCGAAAATCACTTTATAAGTGATAATAAAGCTATAGATCTTTAAGGAGCCCATGTGGGAGCCCAAATCGGGGCTAGAAAAGGGGGTATATTACGCCCTAATAATTCAAGTCTAGGGGGGCTACCCAACAAGAATATATATGGCCCTGAAGAAGCTTTAGAAGCTTCAGATTCAGACACTGAAGAGATGATTGGAGAAAGCTATTCTAAATTCCTAGGTAGCCAAGCTTCGCAACAACACCCCTATAACCAAAATAGGGGGGCAGGTGGCCAAAGTCGGCCAATACTAGCTGTAAATCAACAGATAGCAGCTGAGAATAACAGCCTGCCAGCTGGTTTAGCTGATAACTTTGATTATAGAAGTGTGGAAAATCCAGAAAGGAGATACACCACTAGAGCAGCTACAGCAGCAGCAAGAAATACGGGCCTTATATCGACGCTTACGCAGTTGTTTTCAAGGTCCAATAAAAGATCTAATAACAGTATATCCGCTGGTAATAACAGTGGGAATAAAAGGTAACGAATAGAAAATAATAATACCAATAACGAGCCAGTCTAGAACTGTATTGGAGTAAATACAGACAGCATCTTACATACTGTCGAAGATACGTTATTAGCGAATCAGTTATTAGCTTTCAAAGGAATGGGAAAAGCTGATTTCGTATTAACAGCATCAACATCAGAGCCCAATACCTTTAAACAAGCCATATCAAGTAGCAATAAGGACTTTTGGCTAGCAGCCTGTCAGGCTGAAACAACAGAACTAGAACGTCAAAATACATATACCATAACCGACTTACCTGCAGGGAAGAAGGTTATAGGGACCCGTTGGTTATTTAAATCCAAGCCCATAATGGATAGAAATTCTATCAAATCCAACTGGGTAGTTAATAAAGAAAAGGACGAAAGATTCAAAGCTAGATTCATCGTACAAGGCTTTAATCAACAGCTAGGCCTGAAACCTGGCATATGTTGTTAATTATAGCTGTCAACAAGGGTTGGTACATTATACAATTTGACGTACAGAACGCTTTCATTCACTCTGATATCGATACAGAGATATATATACAGTTGCTAGAAGGGTTTTATCTAGAAGCCCAATATCGAAATAAGACGGCTAGATTAAATAAAACTTTATACAGTCTAAAGCAGTTACCTAGGTTGTGGTATAAGTACCTCGCCAATATACTTAAGAACCATGGTGTGACGGCTATGGGCTTAACCAACTATTAAACCTAGTCGTACGGTTTATGTTGGCAGTGGTATCGTGGGAATCTGAGCAATAAGGCGATAGTCACGTCTGGTAATAGCAGATGTAGATCTGGGTAACCAAGTTGTAATTGCAAGCTGGTATTACCTAGCCTAGATTATAGGAAATAACGAGTGTATATATACTAGTCTTAGCTTAAGGTGCTTAAGCGGCTTAAACCTTTAAGCCCGTTAAGCCCTTTAAGCCGCCCTTACAGGCTTAAGGGGCTTAAAGCGTTAAGCACCTTAAAACCTTTAAGCCAGTTACATAACTTATGACCCATATCGGAGATACATCCCACAACCTCCGACCGTCCGTTAATCGAGCCAAGGCCTTTAGCCATAATACGATCTTCCCCCTTCCAGAATCTTTGCCTTTAAAAATTAATTTGTTTGTCGCATTCGTTTGGTAAGTAACTTCCCCTTTTTCATATTATTTTCTGTTATCTAACCGTTATATCAGGTCGTATCGAAAAACAAAAATCTCGTAAACGTAATAACGTTTTGATTTTATCAAAACGAATTGGTTTTTTTAGTTTTAATATATTTTTTAATATTTCTTATTCCCGTTGCAAATCCAAATTAAAGGTTTGCAAGGCGCATCTTAATTCTGGGAAATGCTTTTATTGCGTTAAATATGGTAATTTTTGCGATTTATTTGGCCCTTTCGTTTTTGAACATTAACGGCTTTTGGATAAAAAGAAGCGACTGGAACAAAAAGAAGAATAGGCGCGAAAAGCTTTTCGTTCCGCCGCTAATAAAATCGATCGCTTTTAAAAACTGCGCAAAGTTTTGCGTTGCTGCGGGGTCGAAATGCTACGTCGGGGTATTTAGGGTACGGAAGCGATAAAGGAGTTCGAACGTTTGGAACGAAAGTAATAGCAGTTAGAAGCCGAGGTTGCGTTTGCGCAAACCTCCCTGCCCGCCGACTGGCTTTTTTTTGGTAACTTAAACTGAAGTATTTTTAATTTTGGCGTTTCCGGCGTTGCTGGTGAAAATTTTTCAAGAGGCGCTAGGTATTCGTAAAGTTCTTTGCAGGTTTCCAGGTGTTTTCGGAGTTTAGGTAATTTTTTTATTTAATTAAGTATTAAGTAAATCTTTTTTTTTTACGTATATCTAATATTTTTTCTGCTTCGTAAATTAATACGTTTTCTAGAACTTTTTCGTTTTATTCCGTATTAATTTTAATTATATCTGTAATTTGATTTTAATAAAGAAATATAAAAAACTGGATAAAGCTTAATTTTCGGCGGTAACTTTAATTTATAGTTATTTTTTAAGATTTCTTTAACGATTTTATACGGGCCGATATATTTGAAATCGAGTTTTTTATTTAGCCTTTTAGTTTAAATGTTTTTAGTAATTAGGTAAACCTTTTCCTTTTTCGAAAAAGTTAATCTTTTTAACTTTTTTTGGTTATAATATTTGTTTATTTAATTACGTACGAATTTAAATTTTGATTTTATTTCTGCATATAACTGTTTTAACTGTTTTAACGTTAAAATTGCTTTAACGTTAGCTAATTTATTTTTATATATATTTCGGTAAATTTTAGGTATAAATCTAAAATTAATAATTATTAACGTCGTTTTAATATTTTCGTAATAACTAGTATTATAAGTTAATTATACAATTAATAATTTCTTAACTTAATTATTTTATTCGTAATTAATATAATATTATAAATACGTTTTTAACGTTTAATTAATTCTTTTTATTTAGCCGTTTATTTAAGGTTTAAATACGTTAAATAATTTATAATTTAATCCAAGTTAAGTTATTAATCTTTGCTAGAATTTTAAAATAAAAGTAATACTTTTATTCGAAATAATTTCCGTTAAAAGTTTGTAAGTATTTAAAATATGTTTAAGGAAAATATATGTAAATTGTTTTATATTAATATTTTTATTATAAGGTAAAAAATAAAAAATTTCGTAAATTAATTAACGATTACGAAAATATTATCGTAATATATTCCTGTAATTGGATTTTTTAACAAAAAAAGCTTAATAATAAAGTCGAATATAATCGAATTCTATAATCGTTTAGCAACTAATAAGGGTTGCAGTTTTCCGTAAAGCTTATATCGTCATGATTTTGCTTTAATGCAAATATCGCATTACCGTATAACTTTTTGTATTATAATTTTTATTTTAAAAAAGTAATATATCCGTTGTAAACGTTTTAGGGTTTTATAAAACTTTAGGTATTTATATACCGGGTGTTTGTATATATTCCGTATTAAGTTTTTTTATAAGTTTTTGGGTATTTATATTTTATTTATTTAATGTTTTGCTGGTTAATTAATATTATATTGTTAAATGCGTTAATATATATCAGCTAATATCGTTCGTATTATAACAATTCGTTATTATTTTAAATATTTTTCGGATGTAATATCGAAAATTGTTTGTTATACTTTAACTTTAAGTTTTTCCAAGTTAGGTCGTTTGCTAAATGCGTTTGCTTTGCCATTTTTTAATTCTTTTCGATAAATAATAACGTAATCGAATTTAAAAAGGTTTTTTACGTAACGTAATTATTTTCCGATAAGTTTTCGTGTCGTAGAAAAGTATATAATATTTTTATAATTTATATATACCTTGATTTAATATATGTTACCTTTAAGGTAATACTTAAATTTTTTAAAGGCGTTAACGATAACTAAGAATTCTTTATCGTAAATAGGGTAATTTAATTCGGTTTTATGTAGCTTATAAAAATAAAACGTAATAGGGTAAAGTTTTTTTTAATCGTTTTAATATTTAATTATAATTTTTAAGGCATAATCCGAAGTATCGGTTTTTAGTTTAATTGGTTGCTTTGGGTCGTACATAATTAGTATTGGTTTACTGGTAAGGGCGTTTTTAATTTGCTGGAAAGCTGTTTTTTTTTTTTTTTTTTTAGAATTTATTTAAATAAATTTTTTTTTTTGGTAAATTCCGTTAATAACATAGTTATTTTGCTAAAATTGCGTATAAATCGTCGGTAATAATTAGCGAATTTAAGGAATATTTATATTTCCTTAACGTTAATAAGTTGTGCTTAATTTTTAATTATTAATAACTTTTTAAAATTTATATAAATTTATCCTGGTATAATAATATGTTTTAGGAATTCGACTTTTTGCGGGTAAAAATAGCTTTTTTCGGTATTATTAAAAGTTTGGCGTTTTGTAACGTTTATAAGATTTGATAAAGATGTTCCTCGTACTTTTTTTCCGTTTCCGAGTAAATAAGAATGTCGTCGAGGTAGCAAATAACAAAAATATCCAGGTATTTTTTTTAACATATAGTTTATTATTCGTTGGAAAGTCGCCGGTACGTTAATTAATTTTATGGGGGTAACTAAGTATTCTTATAAGTTATATTTTGTTTTAAAGGTTATTTTTTATTTGTATCTTTCCTTAATCCGAATTATATTATAATTATTTCGAAAATCGATAATTATAAATTATTTTATTCCGTATAAGCGATCTTTTATATTAGTAATTAATAATAACGGCATTTTATCTTTAACGGTAACATCGTTAAGTTATCGATAATTCATTATTAATCGAAGCTTTTCCCCTTTTTTTAATACGAAAAACATAAAGTATTTAGCTGGTAATTTAAAATATTAAATTTATCCTTTTCGAAGTTTATTTTCGAGGTAATCGCGAAATACGTATAATTTTATATAATTTAGGTTATAAATCGGACAAAAAGCAATATTTTTAGTATTTTTAAAAATTATTTTATAATTCCATTCGTTATATTTTAATAATTTAGTATTAAGTTTTTTACTAAATAACTTATCGTACTTATAATACTATAAAAATACCTTAACTATTTATTTTAATAACTTTTCGGGCGGTTATTTTAAACCGTTATTTATTTACCTAAATTTTGCTTTAAGGTTAGCAATAATACGTCGTATTTTTCGGTTATGCCCTTTTTTTTAATATGCTGTATATTTTTAAATAATAAGATTTCTGCCGTTTCTTTATACTTATATTCGTTTACCTTATTGATCGAATATTAAAATTTTTCGTCGTTTAGCTTATCGTTAAAAAATAAATCGTAATTTATTTTGCAAATTTCTTAATTAATAACCAAATTATACTGTTCTAACTATAGCAAACTTAAAATTAAATCTAAATTCTCGATAGCGATAACGTCGAAACTAATAATTTATCTTTTTCCTTTAATAAAGGTTTTAAAGTAATTAATTTTATATCGAACTTATCCGTCGTCGTAATTAAATATTTAACCTTCGACGTTCTTAACCTTATAAAAATATTCTTTATTTTTCCATAATAACTATAACTTATTAATTATTTTTAAGGCGATATAATTACTTTCTGTTACGCCGTAATTTACAAATGTAATATATCGCTTATTTTTAATTCGTATTTATACCGTTATAAGTTTTTTTCGTATTGTTCGTATCGCATTTAAAACCTTCCTAAAATATTACTATCCACCTTTATTTTTGCTAACCTAGGGCCCTATTATAAATAGTTTAACTTTTTTAAGCTGTTTTCGAATTATTAAATTCTTTCTTTAAGTTTTTTATTCTTATCTTGGATCCATTTTAACTGCTGTTTTTGTCGGCGTAGCGTTACTATCAAATATTCCACTTGGTTCTAAAACGTTTCTTTAGTGATATATTTTGGTTTTGGGATTTTCCAACTTTAACTCGAAAAAAAGCGAATTTCCTTTTATATAGCTAATCGCTTTTTTGGGTTTTCCGTAAAAGCTAGTTAAATCCGTAAATCCGTAATCATTTTCTAACAGTATTTTTCCATTGTTTTTTTAAATCAATTCTTCCTGCGTTTGGTAATCGTACTATTCGTAATAACATTAAGGTTTATATATAGGGCAGTACTTTCTTTCTAGCTAGCTCCTAATTATTACCAGCTCGTCGATCTTTTCCATCGTTACGGCTTTTCGTATATAGCGATATTATTTCTGGTCCTTAAAATCACTTTTAATTCGATTCTTAAAATCGAAGCCTTATTGCTACATGCGCATAATTCGTCGTGCGATATATTCTTTTTCGTCCTCGTATACCTCGTACTGCAGTCGTCGACAGCTAACCGCGTAGAGCTTTCCGTGCCGATCGGGCTTTCCTGGGCATAGATTTTCGTCCCATTCTCGGTATTCCTTTAGCCATGCGTTAAGCATTAACTGGTTGTTTTTCTGTTGCCGTTTCTACTACGTACGGGAAAGTGGCTTATCGTCGTTCAGCTTTTTCCATCCTTCGTACTCCTATAATTATTAGGTAATAATAGGTCCAGTAATTTTAACTTTTTTGGCTTTTTTAATTCCTGCTTAAGCTAGCATTTTCGCTTCTTTTATTTCTTATCGCACCTTTGGTAAAGGGTTGTCGTTATTTTTAGCGCGGATTATATTAATCGTTTTTCTATCGCCAGGTTCCTTTTTATGCTAATTTTCAGAAACTGGAATCCAATATACCTTTTTCGGGCTTTTGCATTTTCGCGCAATATATCCGGGCTTACCGCAATTATAGCAAGTAACGGACTTTTTTTTCGATTAAATAACCCTTAATTCTATAAATCCTGGTTACGTTCCATAAAAGGTGGAAAACGTAAAGCGCTTTCGGCCTTAATTAATTTCTTAAAACTTAAACCGTAAAACGAATTATTTACGTCGTTTTTGTCGTCGTTCAAACTGTCGATTATCGATCTTTACAGCCTTAACGATATATTTATCGAATGCGTTAAATCGTTCGATTTTAATAATTTCGTCCTTAATATCGTCCTTTAATTTTTTATAAAAAACGTCGATTAAGGTATCGTTTTCGTTATCGACTTATTTTACCTTGGATATGAGGTTCTTAAACTTAACGGCATATTTAAAAACTAGTTTTTTCTGTTTAAGCTATAAAAGGTCCTATATAGCTTTTCGTTTTACGTCCGGGTTATCGAAATTATCCTTAAGCTTTTGTTTGAAATTAATATAACTTTCAAAAATCTTTTTAATAACCGTTTCTTAATTGTTTTCCATATTTTTTAGGTAATTTCGTAACGTAAGCTTAAACTAATTTAAAGCGATTCCTTTTAGGAATCCCGTTATAATAAGGATTTTGTCGGCGTTACCTTCGATCTTTTCCAGTCGTAAATATACTTTAGCCTGGATTAAAAAGCTTTAAACGTTTTCTATACCATCGTAAGGTTCGGATTTCTTAACCTTAAATTTTAGAATAACGGTTATTAATACCGAATCGATTGGGGCGGCGGCTTAAACAGTAAGCTATTAAATATCGGCCTTAAGCTGCTAAACGCGTTTTTGCAGCTGTTAAATAAGGGTAAAAACGGTAGCTTCGGTACTGGTCGACATTTTGACAATATTAAATATTGCTTAAAGTTTAACGGTATTACTGAACAAAAGTTTGTAACGTATAACGGCTATAAATTTAACTAATTATTAAATTTAATCGTACGGTTTATGTTAGCAGTAATATCGTAAAAATTTAAGCAATAAGGCGATAATTACGTTTGGTAATAACAAATGTAAATTTAAATAACCAAGTTGTAATTGCAAGCTGGTATTACCTAGCTTAAATTATAGGAAATAACGAATGTATATATATTAATCTTGGCTTAAGGTGCTTAAACGGCTCAAACCCTTAAGCCCGTTAAGCCCTTTAAGCCGCCCCTACAAGCTTAAGGGGCTTAAAGCGCCAAGCACCTTAAGACCTTTAAGCCAGTCACATAACTCATGACCCACATCGGAGATACATCCCACAACCTCCGACCGTCCGTCAATCGAGCCAAGGCCTTTGGCTATAACACATGGATTTGCTACATTTCCATACGATGAAAATGTATTCATAAATAAAGAATCCAAGACAGTAATTATATATCAGGTAGATGATATACTTATGGTAATCCCGTCTCTCAAAGCTATAGATATGCTAGCAGACGAATTATCCAAGGTTATAAAGCTGGACCGAATAGGTCCAGTTACTACCTATCTAGGTAATGAAATCGATATAGGCCGGGAGAATAAAACGATAAAGATACACTAAACCAAATATACAGAGAAGCTTTTGAATAAATATAACATTAGAAATAACTCTGATATAAAACTAGAAAACACCCCTTTAACCAGTGGCATCAATTTGGTTAAAAATAACACGACTGCTTCGAAAGATGATGCCAATAAATATCAGAAGCAGATCGGTTCTTTATTATATCTAGCTTTGAAAACTAGACCTGATATAACGTTTAGGGTCTATATGTGCGCCAGATTTATGTCGAATCCTAGCGCAGACCACTTCAAGCAATTGAATAAAATCTGGGGCTATCTATTAAAATACCCCAATAAAGGACTGTTATATAACTGCAGCGGTGATCTTGAATTAAAGATATATACCGACTCAGGCTGGGGTAATGATATTGATAGCCGAAAATCAACGTCGGGGTATATAGCATGCCTAGGAGATATACGGGTGAAAAACCCGATTAGCTGGACTTTACAGCTTTAGAGGAGAGTAGCTTTAAGCACCTGCGAAGCCGAATATATGGCTCTGGGAGACGCTATAAGAGAAGCTATATATCTAAGTAACATGTTTTATTATTTGAACGATTACTTGGACCTAGGATATACAGCTAAGCTCCTAGGAGACTTACACGATAACGAAGCTGCAAAGAAATTATCAGAAAATCCTGAATACCATAAACGATCGAAGCATATCGATGTATCATATCACTTTAGCCGACAGGCTATAGAGGATAAGAAAAGCAGCCATATATCATATATATACCAAACAGCAACTGGCTGATATATTGACAAAGCCCTTGGACAAAGGCCTGTTGGATAGCCTTGTTTCTGAGCTTAATATTATCAGTATATAACAGTAGATCAAGTGGATGTTTTACTGCAACGGTTTTACCACTTATATAACCCATAACAAGTGGACGTAAATATGTCGGCAATTGGTGCTTTCAGGTGTTGCCGGCTGGTAGGCTTTGTTTGGGCCAGACAGCAGAATGCTGCCTGGGACAGCCTTTGTCTACGAACGATGCTTTGTCAACCAATCGTATATGTAAGGGGCGATTGCCCGCGGACTAGATTTGTCCATTCCTAGAGCGAGTTAGAGAACATACAGAGAGTTACGCCAGATTTCTGTATTCGATTACTGTGACTGCTGATATGGTAGCATTTTTTGGTTGATTGGCAACCTAGTACGTTATACGAAATGGTTGATTGCAGTTTGAAGAGCTAAGTTAACAAAAAGAGCACGAGATTTAAGAAAGAGCCGCTTAGCTAACGATTTAGGAAAAAGTCGAATAGCAGTTAACAATGGCGAGCCAGCATACGAACGAAAACTGTGACGGCTATGGGCTTAACCAACTATTAAACCTAGTCGTACGGTTTATGTTGGCAGTAGTATCGTGGGAATCTGAGCAATAAGGCGATAGTTACGTCTGGTAATAGCAGATATAGATCTGGGTAACCAAGTTGTAATTATAAGCTGGTACTATCTAACCTAGATTATAGGAAATAATAAGTGTATATATACTAGTTTTGGCTTAATGGACTTAAACCGGCTTAAACTTGATTATAGTAAGCGACTTTTTTTAAGTTCATTAAGCCCCTTTAAGCTATTATCCTGGCTTAACCGGCTTAAGGCGCCAAGCCCTTATTAATCCAATTAAACATATTAAGCTGGTTTAAGCCAGTTACGTAATTTAAGGCCCATATCGGAAATATGTCCCATAACTTCCGACCGTTTGTTAATCGAATTAAGGTTTTTAGCTATAATACGATTTCCCCACTTTTAGGATTTTTACTTTTAAAGATTAATTTATTTATCGCATTTGTTTGGTAAGTAACTTTCCTTCTTTTATATTACTTTTTTATTATCTTAACCGCTATGTTAGGTCGTATCGAAAAGCAAAGATTTCGCAAGCGTAAAAACGCCTTAACTTTGTCAAAACGAGTTAGTCGTCTTAGTTTCGATATGTTATCTTTTTCTTGTTCCCGTTGCAAGGCTTATTTTAACTCTGGGAAATGCGCGCGTTGTACCAAGTACGGCAGTTCTTGCGATCTCTTTGGGCCTTCCGAATCAAAGTACTAAAGGTTAATAGATAAAGAAAATCGTTTAGATTCCCAGGAACGTTTTGCTAAAAAGGAATTACTTTCCGTCCAGGAACGCTTTAATAAGTACTAACGTCGTTTTATCGAGTTGCAGCAAAAATTTAATAAATTGTTTGGTCGTTTGGCCCGCTTGCAAAACTAGAAAAAATTACTTCGGAAACGTAAAGTTGAAATATTACGTAAAGGTATCGAAGGTGCGGAGGTAATAAAGGAGTTCGAACGTTTGAAGCGCGAGCAATAACAGTTGGAAGCCGAGGTAGCATCAGCGCAAACTTTTATGTTTATTAATTGGCCTGGTATCGAGGGAGCCGATTTGGCGTTGCTAGATGGCGTAGACTGGAGTACTTTTAATCCTGGCGCTTCCGGCGTTGTTGGTAAAAGTTCTTTAGGAGGCGCTGGACTCTCGTAAGGTTTTTCGCGGGTTCCTAGGTGTTTTCGGAGTTTAGGTAATTTTCCTATTTAATTAGGTACTAGGTAAGTCCTTTTTCTTTACGTATATCCAATATTTTTTCTACTTCGTAAATTGGTATATCTTTCATAACTTCCTTATCTTAATTTTATCCTGTATTAACTTTGATCGTATCGGCTGCTAATTCTAATAGGAAAATATAAAAAATTAAATAAAGCTTGACTTTCGGCGGTAGCTCCAATTTATAGTTATTTTTTGAGATTCTTTTAGCGATTTTATAAAGGCCGATATATTTGAAATCGAGTTTTTTGTTTGGCCTTTTGGTTTGGATGTTTTTGGTAGTTAGGTAAATTATTTCCTTTTCCGAAAAGGTTGATTTTTTTAATCTTTTTTGGTTATAGTATTTGCTTATTTAGTTACATACGAATTCGAGCTTTGATTTTATTTCTGCGTATAGCTGTTTTAACTGTTCCGATATTAAAATTGTTTTAACGTTAGTTAGTTTATTTTTATATAAATCTCGGTAAACTTTAGGTATAATTCCAAAATTAGTAGTTGCTGGCGTCGTTTTGATATTTTCGTAATAGTTAATGTTGTAAGTTAGTTATATAATTAGTAATTTCTCGACTGAGTTATTTTGTTCGTAATTGATATAATATCGTAAATACCTTTTTAACGTTTAATTAATCTTTTCTGTTTATCCGTTTGTTTAAGGTTTAAATACGTTAAATAATTTATAATTTAATTTAAATTAAGCTATTAAATCTTGTTAAAATTTCGAAGTAAAGGTAATACCTTTGTCCGAAATAATTTCCGTTAAAAGTCCGTAAGTACTTAAAATATGTTTAAAGAAAATGTATGCTAATTATTTTACATCGGTATTTTTATTATAAGGTAGGAAATAAAAAGATTTCGTAAATCGATTAACGATTACGAAAATGTTATCGTAATGTATTTTTGTAATTGTATTTTTTAATAAAGGAAGTTTAGTGATAAAGTCGAATATAATCGAATTTTATAATCGTTCGGCGACTAGTAAGGGTTATAATTTTCCGTAAAGCTTATATTATCGTACTTTTGCTTTAGCGCAAATATTGCATTGCCGTATAACTTTTTATACTGTAATTTTTATTTTAGGAAAGTAATATATTCGTTGTAAGCGTTTTAGGGTTTTGTGGATCTCTGGGTATTTATATATAAGGTATTCGTATATATCCCGTATTAAATCTTTTTGCAGGTTTTCGGGTACTTATATTTTATTTATTTAATATTTTGCTGGTAAATTAACGTTATATTATTAAATGCCTTAATATATATTAGCTGGTATCGTTCGTATCGTAATAATTCGTTATTATTTTAAGTATTTTTCGGGTATAATATCGAAAATTATTTGCTATATTTTAACCTTAGGTTTTTTTAAGTTAGGTCGTTTGCTAAATACGTTTACTTTGTTATTTTTTAATCCTTTTCGATAAATAATAACGTAATCGAATTTAAAAAAGCTTTTTACGTAACGTAACTATTTTCTGACAAATTTTCGTATCGTAACGAAGTATGTAATATTTTTGAAATCCGTATATACCTTAATTTGGTATATATTACCTTTAAGATAATGTTTAAATTTCTTAAAAGCGTTAATAATAACTGAAATTTTTTTATCGTAAATGCGGTAATTTAATTCGGCTTTATATAATTTATAAGAATAAAACGTAATCGGGTAAAGTTTTTCTTAATCGTTGCAATATTTAACTATAACTTTTAAAGCGTAATCCGAAATATCGGTTTTTAATTTAACTAATTACTTTAAGTCGTATATAATTAATATTAATTTACTAGTAAAGGAGTTTTTAATTTGCTGGAAAATTATTTTCTTTTTTAAAGTTTATTTAAATAATTTATCTTTTTTGGTAAATTCCGTTAGTAATATAGCTATTTTACTAAAATTACGTATAAATCGTCGGTAATAATTAACGAATCTAAAAAATGCTTATATCTTTTAACGTTATTAAGTTATGCTTAATTCTTAATTATTAATAACTTTTTAAAGTTTATGCGAATTTGTCCTAATATAATAATATATCCTAAAAATTCGATTTTTTACTAATAAAAATAATTCTTTTTTAATATTAAATAAAAATTTAACGTTTTGTAACCCTTATAATACTTAATAAACGTATTCTTTATGCTTTTTTTCCGTTTCTAAGTAAATAAGAATGTCGTCGAGGTAACAAACAACAAAAATATCCAGGTATTTTTTTAACATATAGTTTATTATTCGTTAAAAGGTTGCTGGTACGTTAATTAATTCCATAAAGATAATTAAATATTCGTATAAGCCATATTTCGTCCTAAAGGCTATTTTTTATTCGTATTTTTCCTTAATCCGAATTATGTTATATCCATTTCGAAAATCGATAAATGTAAATTATTTTATTCCGTATAAGCGATTTTTCATTTTAGTAATTAGTAATAACGGCGTTTTGTCCTTAACGGTAATATCGTTAAATTATCGATAATCTACCATTAATCGAAGCTTTCCCCCTTTTTTCGGTACGAAAAATATAAAGTATCCGGCTGGTAATTTAAAACGTCGAATTTATCTTTTTCGAAACCTGTTTTCGAAGTAATTGCGGAATACGTATAATTTTATATGGTTTAAGTTATAAATCGAATAAAAAGCAATACTTTTATTACTTTTAAAAATTATTTCGTAATTTTATTCGTTATATTTCGGTAATTTAATATTAAGTTCCTTACCAAATAACTTATCGTATTTATAGTATTATAAAAATACCTTAATTATTTATTTTGGTAACTTTTCGGGCGGTCGTTTTAAATCGTTATTTATCTGCCTAAATTTTGCTTTAAGGTTAGTAATAATACGTCATATTTTTCGGTTATGTCCTTTTTCTTAAATATGCCGTATTGCTTTTGATAATAAGGTTTTTACCGTTTCCTTATGCTTATATTCGTTTATTTTATCGATCGAATGTTAAAATCTTTCGTTATTTAGCTTATTATTAAAAAATAAATCGTAATCCATTTCCCGAATTTTTTAATTAATAGCCGGGTTATATTATTCCAAATATAACAAACCTAGGATTAAATCGAAGTTTTCGATAACGATAACGTCGAAATTAATAATTTATTTCTTTCCTTCGATAAAGGTTTTAAGGTAATTAATTTCGTATCGGACTTATTTATCGTCGTAATTAAAAGTTTAACCTTCGGCGTTTTCGACCTTATAAAAGTATTTTTTATCTTTTTATAATAATTATAACTTATCAATTATTTTTAAGGCGATATAATTGCCTTTTATTACGCCGTAATTTATAAATACGGTATATCGTTTGTTTTTAATTCGTATTTGTACTGTTATAGGTTTTTTTTCGTATTATTCGCATTATATTTAAAGCCCTTTTAAGGTATTACTGTTTACCTTTATTTTTAATAACTTAAGGCCTTATTATAAATAACTTAAGTCTTTTAAGTTATTTTCGAATTGCTAAATTTTTTCTTTAAATCTTTTGTTTTTATCTTGGATCCATTTTAACTGCTGTTCTTATCGGCGTAGCGTTGCTATCAAGTATTCCACTTGGTTTTAGAATGTTTTTTTAATAATGTATTTTGGTTTTAGGGTTTTCCAGCTCGAAAAAAAGCGAATTTCCTTTTATATAGCTGATTACTTTTCTGGATCCTCCGTAAAGGCTAGCTGAATCTATAAATCGGTAATCATTTTCTGGTAGTACTTTTCTATTATTTTTTAAATTAGTTTTTTCTGCGTTTAATAATCGCATTATTCGTAATAATATTAAGGTTTATATATAGGGTAATGTTTTTCTTCTGGCTAGCTTTTGGTAACTGCCAACTCGTCGATCTTTTCCACCGTTACGGCTTTTCGTATATAGCGATACCATTTTTAATCCTTAGGATTACTTCCAGTTCGATTCTTAAAATCGAAGCCTTATCATTACATACGCATAATTCGTCGCGCAATATATTCTTTCTCGTCCTTATATACCTCGTATTGCGGTCGTCGACAGCTAACCGCGTAAAGCTTTCCGTACCGATCGGGTTCTCCTAGGCACAGATTTTCGTTTTATCCTCGGGATTCCTTTAACCATGCGTTAAACATTAACTGGTTGTTTTTCTGTTGCCGTTTCTACTATATACGGGTAAATGGCTTATCGTCGTTCAGCTTTTTCCATCCCTTATGTTCTTATAGCTACTAGGTAACAGTAGGTTTAATAGTTCTAGCTTTTTTGGCCCTTTTAGCTTTTACTTAAGTTAACTTTTTAGCTTTTTTTATTCTTTATCGTACCTTAAGTAAAAAGTTATCGTTATTTTTGGCGCGGATCATATTAATCGTTTTTTTGTCGCCAGGTTCCTTTTTATATTAATTTTCGGGAACTAAAACTTAATGTACCTTTTTCGGGCTTCTGCATTTTCGCGCAATATGTCCGGGCTTACCGTAGTTGTAGCAGGTAACGGATTTCTTATTTTTCGACTAAATAACCCTTAATTCCATAAATCCTAATTACGTTCCATAGGAAATGGAAAACGTAAAGCGCTTTCGGCCTTAATTAACTTCTTGGAATTTGGACCGTAAGGCGAACTATTTACGTCGTTCTTGTCGTCGTTCAAACTGCCGATTATCGATCTTTATAATTTTAACGATATATTTATCGAATACGTTAAATCGTTCGATTTTAATAATTTCGTCCTTAATATTATCCTTTAATCCTTTATAAAAGACGTCGATCAAGGTATCGTCTTTATCGTCGACCTATCCTGTTTTAAACATAAAGTTCCTGAACTCGACGGCGTATTTAGAAACTGGTTTTTTTTATTTAAGCTGTAAAAGGTTTGATATAACTTTTCATTTTACGTCCGGGTTATCGAAATTATCCTTAAGCTTTTGTTCGAAATTAACGTAATTTTTGAAAATCTTTTTAATAACCGTTTTTTAATTATCTTTTATATTTTTTAGATAATCGCGTAACGTAAGCTTAAACCAATTTAAAACGTTTCCTTTAAGGAATCTCGTTATAATAAGGATTTTGTCGGCGTTACCTTTAATTCTTTCCAGTCGTAGATATACTTTGGCCTGGGTTAGGAAACCTTAAACGTTTTTTGTATTATCGTAAAGTTCGGATTTTTTAATTTTAAGTTTTGGAATAACGGCTGCTAATACCGAATTGATTGGGGCGGCGGCTTAAGCAGTAAACTGTTAGATATAGGCCTTAAATTACTGAACGCGTTTTTGCAGTTATTGGGTAAAGGTAAAAACGGTGGCTTTAGTATTAATCGATATTTTAACAATGTTAAATATTGCTTAAAATTTGACGGTATTATTAAACAAAAGCTTGCAACGTATAACGGCTATAAGCTTAACTAATTATTAAACTTAATCGTACGGTTTATATTAATAATAGTATCGTAAAAATCTAAATAATAAAGCGATAATTATATTTGGTAATAACAGATATAAATCTAAATAACCAAGTTATAATTGCAAGCTGGTACTATCTAACCTAAATTATAAGAAATAATAAATGTATATATATTAATCTTGGCTTAATGAACTTAAACCGGCTTAAACCTAATTACAGTAAACGACCCCTTTTAAGTTTATTAAGCTCCCTTAAGCCATTATTCTAGCTCAACCGGCTTAAAGCGCCAAGCCCTTGTTCATCCAATCAAACACATTGAGTTGGTTTAAGCCAGTCACGTGATTTGAGGCCCATATCGGAGGTATGTCCCATAACCTCCGACCGTCTGTCAATCGAGCCAAGGCTTTTGGCCATAACAAAAACCCTTTCCTTTTTCCCTTACCTCTTTCCGATTAGGAGGTTCCCTAAAACGAAGAGTTTTTCGGCGAAGGAAAACAGGAATAGGAAATATCCTTAGTAGGAAACGCTTTATTGCCTTAGTAGCCGTTAAACACCCTTATTTAAAGACAGCAACCCGAAGCCGACCTGAATAAGCTTTATACGTGCTTGGGTACCAACATGAATGGCATTAAAAGCGACGTTAAGGCGCGGGAAGAAAGATACCGATAAGTCGAGGATGATGTTAAGGAGCTGAAGTTCCAGAGCGAAAGATATAACGATACGATGGAGCAGATGAATAATATGATAATACAGCTGTTGGATACGTTCCAATCCAAGACGTAAAGCTTTAAAGGCTCGCGCAGTACGAGTGTATAACCGAAAACATTGCAAAGCGCTTTATCTGAAGTTAAGGCGAGTAGTTTTAAGGAAGTACTTATTATACTGGAAAGCGATGTAAAAAAAAAGCTGGACCCTAAAAAAGAAAAGAACGAAAAAAAAAAATAAAGCTACCTAAGTTATTTAAAGGAAAAGAAGTGGTATGTAACAACCTTAATGATTTAAATAGTTCCTTATCTTCTTTTTCGGACTTTTCTGGAGGCCCCTTAAAGAAGAAGAAAGACCGTTATAGCTCCCCTAGCAGCAGCTTTTGCGGCTTTAGCAGCTTAAACAGCTCCAGCGAGTTAGGTGCACCCTTAAAGGATAAAAAAAAGGACTTTAAGAAGTTTAGTAACGATTCGAAGTTCCGTTGGAAACGTTTCGACTTTTCTTTAGATAAGAAGAATTACTTATCAGGTTGGGCCAATTGGAAGCTTTGGAGCAACGTTTTTAACCTTGCATTAGAAGAAATTGGTTATAAAGACGGAATAAAGCTGAAGTAACTGGATTAACTACGTTTTGTTAAGGTTATTACCAAAATTTATAAAAGAGCGCCCTTAAAGTTGATTACAAGGATTAAGAAAGGGACGAAGATATTAAGGATATTGCGGAAAACTTATGCAGTAACGGGCAAGGCCTGGTAAAGGTCCTTTTGGAAAGAATTAAGCAAAATTACTTATGATAAAGGAGACCTAGTCCAGTTTATTACTAAATTTTAGAAGCTTTTACGGGAGGTAAAGGGCTATGGCATGAAACTTAGGACCGAAAAATATATTACTATGTTTTTTACTGTTGTGGAGGATAAGGCTGGCAGCTGGTGTAAAACGATGCAGTTAATGTTACGGCAGACGGATTACTTCTTCCAGTAACTGATCGACGACTTCAACAGCAAGTTTTACAACCGTGCTAATAATAAGAAAAAGAATAACGGACGGTTTTATAATGTACAAAAGGGCAAGGGAGGTAATAATAACTTCCGGAATAATAAGCCCGTATGGAACAAAAACGGAAAACCGCTTTGCCTTAATTATGGCAAGTATGGATATTTAGCGAAAGACTGCCTTAAGCCTTAAAAGGAAAAACAAAACGGCAAAGGCAAGAAAGGAAAGCGAGGCGGAAATAAAGGCTAAAGCCAGGGTAACAACAACAACCAAAGCAATAGCTTTCGCAATACCCGCGGCGGTGGACCGGGTAAGGATTAGTTTATCCCTGAAGGCCTGGGAGATTTATATCGTTCTAGTGGAGGAACGTTTAATACTTATATTAACGAACAACAGCTTTAGGAATTGATGTAATAATATAATGAAATGCTTTAAAGGGCTAACAGCCCGGAAGCAACCGTTATAGTAGCCAACTGCCTTGAATAACAGGCAGCTAACCGCCTTAAAACAACTGCTACAAAGGATAACAGGCCTGTAACTACAGTAACTAACTGCCCTGAAGTAACGGCTATAGCGCTCGGAAACCCTGAAACCATAGTAGCCAATTACCTTAAGCTGCAAATAGTTAACTACCTTAAGCTATAAACGGTTAATTATCCCGAAACGACAGTTACAGCGATTAAAAACCTTAAAGTAACTATTATAGGCAGTATTATGCTGTTGCATATCTATTTATTTATGGAAGATAATAAAGATAAATTACTTTGGGATTTAAGAATAAACGTTAATATTATAAACAATATTAAGAACTTCAAAAAGAATTCGGTCCTAAATATCAAAAATAAGGGAATCCATATCATGACAGGCGGAAAACGTATTGTCGTTATTGCCATTGGAATAGTAAAGTAGCTTTTAAGGGCCCCCCGTAAAGAAAATAATAAAACCATAGTAAAATATACGCTACATATTAATAACTTCCCTTTAAAGGTATTTTCCGGGAAGATTTTTTATAAAAAAGGTGGTTACCTAAATCGAAACATCTTGGTAAACCCCGATAAAACGCAGTTAACGACGATTAACGTACCTCGGAAAGGTTTCTTTTTATGGCTTTATGGGAAGCCGGAGCTTATCATTAAGGCCCCGGAATCGACGAATGATAAGAATTATTAATAGAGATACGGGCTGGGGGGGCCATTCGGTGAAAAAGACGGCGGTGACCTGGCTAACGACTTAAGAAACGCCTTTGTAAGGGCCTTTAGAAATGGCAAGGTTTTTATAACGGACGAAATTATAAAGAAAATTATTTTATGGTACTGTCGCTTTTGCTACTTTAGCATTAAACGATTAATTTGGATTATTAAGAGGTTTACGGGGATAAATTTAAACCTTAACGATATGAAGACGATTTTTTACATAACGTACGACGAAAGAAAAATACGGAAAATCCCGTTTATAAACTTCTAAAAACGAAAACGATATGTAGGATAAATTATTTGGTATAATATGGGTTTAGTTAAGCCTGTTAGCATCGAAAATAACTGTTATTTCGGTTTTATTACAGACAACTTTTCGCGTTACCGAAAGTATTATTCGTTTAAAATTAAGGACGAGGTATAGCAAAGCTTATATACGTACATTATATAATTAATTAAACGATTGAAGTCGGTTGGAAATTAAAAAGTGTAAATTTTACGCTTGGACGGCGGTAAGAAATTCGGCATAACTATAATCGAGAAGTTTTGCGTAATTAAAGGCATTGAATTGGTAATTTCCAGTTTTTATAATTAATATTAAAATAAAGTTGTAAAAAAAGGTATTTAGTTTCTATAGGACGAAACGCGTATAACTTTTGTCCAGATAAAAATACCGATATGTTTTTGGGATTTTGTGATGGAAGTTATAATATATATAGTTAACAAAACGGGATAGTTTACGGTAAAGGATATGATATTAATCGAATATTTTAAGAACGTATTCGAACCTGATAAGTTTTATAAACTTAATAACAGTTACCTTCGAATTTTCGGCAGCAGGTATATAGTTTTAATCGATGGGAATTACAGGATTAGGTTAAAAAAGTTAGCAGCCCGTAGAGCAAAGGGCATGCTGTTAAGGTATTAAGGGATATATAATTATAAGGTATGATTTTTAAAAGGCGATAGGTTGCTGATAATACCTTATGTTACCGTTTATAAGGATCTGGAAGAGTTAGGTTAGCTACTTAACTTTAAGGATATTATTCGATCGCTTTTATAACCCGTACAGAAACGTTTGAGATATCGTTAGAAATAAAAGAGTGTCGGAGTAAAGAATAAAGATTATAACGTTGTTTCTGAGGACGATACGGATTAAAAAACCAAGAAAGTTAAACGTGGAAAGAGACGCCCGAAGAAGACGGTTTCCGACCTGTATACCTTGGAAGCCTTAAATAAAGCCCTTGAGTTAATGCGTAAATTGAAGTTAGCTTTGATCCAAGAAGGCGAAGATTATGGCTTACATATCTTTTATTTTAACCCATTGATAAGCGACGATAACGACGACTTTTTCGGTAGTAACGGAGATATTAATCGGGTTATCCAAAATATTTACGAGTACTAGTAGATGGTTAATATGCTAAAAGATAAGTACGATAGGTTTTTAGAAATCGAGGATTTAGAATATATTAACCTAGGCAAGTTATTTATTACTTGGAAGCTGTTCATAGTAACGGATAACGGCCTATTCTTAAAAGAAGTTATGGAAAGCCCAAAACGAAAGATGTAGTTTAAAGCAATTTTTATTAAGATTAAAGAGAATTTTTCGCGTAAAACCTTTAAGTTTACCTTTTTTGGCGAAAAAGCTTATGGATATTTTGTGGATGTTAAATGGGTGCTGAGAAAGAAGTATACGTTTATAAGAGAATTAAATAAGTACAAAGCCCGTATTTGCGCAAAAGAGTTTATTTAGCGAAAAGGAATTAACTATAATAAAACCGCAGTAAGCATAGTAAGAGCTGTATATTGGAGAATTTTGATAATTTTGGCTGTTTATTTGGGCTGGTATATATTTTAGATCGATTTTATTGCTGCGTATCTGAATAGCAAGCTAAAGGAAAATATTTATATAAAGCAGTTCTTTATGTTAAAAAAGTATTTCGATACGTATCCGAAGGATAAGGAAGCATACCGGTTTTCCCTTAAGAAGGTTATTAAGTTAATAAACCTTTTATACGGTTTGAAGCAAGCCGGAATTGCTTGGTAGGAAAAATTTAAAAAGATATTTGCGAAGGAAAGCTTTTATTTATTGATTTTTGATAATACGATTTATTTCAACCCCAAAACTGGTTGTATTATCGCTTTATACGTTAATAATTTTCTGCTATTCGGAATTAACAGATAGTATTTTAAAAACGTTGCTAAAAAGATCGTTAAGGACGTTTTTATTAAGGATTTGAGAAACGCGGATTGGTATTTAAGTATACGGATTATCCGTTTTTTATCGATTAACGACGTTAGATTAGACCAGCAATAGTATATTGGGAAATTATTAAAATTAATGGGCCTGGATATTATAAAAAAGGAGCTTACGTTATTTGTTAAAGATTATTTAAAGCATGTAATAAGATATAACAGCAAGGTTAGCAAAGAAGATATATTCGAATACGTAAGCCTGGTAAGGAAATTTAATTTCTTAAGTTATATTAGTAAACCAGATATAACGTTTACGACGTTAATTTGGGCCAGGTTTATAAGTAACTTATCCCCAAAATATCAGGAATATATCAAAAAACTGTTACGATACTTAAACGGTATAGCAAACCTGTTTTTTCGGTACCGGAAGCTAAAACGAGATTACCCGTATTAAAAGTACAACAACTTAAGATTATTTGGAGTAGTGGATACAAGCTTTGCAGATAACAGCGAATCAGCGAAATCTACAACAAGGTATGTATTTTTCATAGCTAGAACGTTCGTATCATAGTTTTTAAAGCTATAGGGCGTTATTACGAGATGTACTACGGAAGCAAAGTACGTAAAAGTAGGTACAACTGTAACGGAAACAGCTGGGATTAAGAACTTTTTAACAAAATTAGGATTTATGCTTAACGGTCCCATTTCCATTCTAGAAGACAATATAGGTACATTTAAGTGGGTAAAAGAGATATAAATGTTACGAAAGAAACGTCATATTCGAGTTAAGTACCATTACGTACGCCAGGAAGTCCAGGCAGGAAACATCAGCTTCCAATACGTAAAAAGCAAAAACAATCCTGCAGACGGTCTAATGAAGCCACTTAACAAAGCAGATTTTGAACGATTTATATAGAACTTGGAATTAGAGAAAATACAAGATAAGTCAGAAAGCACTTGAAATTTGGGTTCAATCGCCGTATAGATTGGTTGTGTTTTTAAATTTGATTTTGGACTTTCGGACTTTCCAGCCGCGGCCACCTAACGCAAGAGGGCGTGTCGGCAATTGGTGCTTTCAGGTGTTGCCGGCTGGTAGGCTTTGTTTGGGCCAGGCAGCAGAATGCTGCC
>QJNY01000613.1:0-44000 GCA_004155945.1 Monosporascus sp. mg162
GTTGCATTTTACACAATGGGGGGTTTCTTTTTTTTGGGGGGGAGAGGGGGGGGGGGAGGGGTTGATACCAGGACTAGATACCTATATATGATAGAGGGACAAAAAGGGGGAAAGCTAGACTACGAGCTTAGGAACAGCCCAGTTCCCACATCCGCCTTTCTATGGCGTGATGGCGGCATCACAACGACAATACTAGATATAGAGAAATAAGAGCACTCAATCTTTATAGACGCCACCGTTCTTAGATATTGGCAAACGAGTATGTGTTCCTGTTGCGCCGCGATAATGACCCCGAATGTCTCATAGAATCTCTATCGGAGCTGCTATGTCAGATGTGAAACCCATAAATTCGTCCGTGGCGGGGGTGTCCGTGTCCAATCGTCACATCCCTATTAAGCCACATTGAAAGTTTCTCTGCCCTCCGCCTTCGCCTGGATCATCTGGCTTCATTTCCAACTCTCTGGAAATCCATTGTGCAGGTCCGAATTGTTTAGGGCTTGTCTAAAGGGGTAGTTCTAAAGGGGCTATCGAGAGAGTGGTTATGGAACTGGTGCAACTGGTTGCTGTACTGTAACGGGAGCCCTGTAGCTACAGAGGAACCTCATGTACTAAGTGGAGATTAAGGTATTACGATTTTACCTCTCAAACTCAGGACGGATGTAACATTATTCCGGGCAATTCGCACTGAGCGAAACAGATTCATCTAGTGAAAGCAGACGTGACAGAGAACTCTTTAGCCTTTGCTCCGGAGCCTCCATTGTGAACTTTCCGGGATCCAGTGCGTAGCTACAACACATATTTGAACGACTACTCTACCCGTCACTACTGGCTGACGGATGCGATGTATTTTCTATTCCACCACCGGCAGGTCTATGTCTTGTGTTATATAGCCTACTCAGTGTGGCTTTGGGAACCGCTAACAGTTCCACTGTTATACTTAATATCCCAAGCTCTCGGCCGTTTGCGATGCTGCTAATCGCTGTGGAGAGCTGGTTGAGACCTCGTAAGCGGTTTCGGAGGGCCGTATAATGGTGGTTGGAGAAGGGAACATAAGGTTTACCAAACCCCGAAGGCCGGGGCGATGTGGTTATCGCGGTCGATTTGGACTTCCGCAATTCGCGCATCAGACTATGGAGGCTGTCTGTCAGAGAAAGGGGTGAAGAACACAGTGAAAAGACAGAAGAAGTAGACTAAAAGGTGGTTCGTAGTGCAAGCAGTAAATAGATGGCCATTAATGCCTGACTTTTCTTAGCTATTCGGGGGCAAAGCCCTCATATGTATTTTGGAATGTAACGCCTATTGAAATCATAAGCCGTCCACCTGCTTAGCCGCAGAGGAATCATTGTTCCTGGTCATTGCTCGACTTCCCTGTTAGGGGGCTAGTCATCGAATAGGAGCTGGATTAAGCTTAGATCCAACTCAGCAGTTTAATAGAACAAGGAGACATTACCATCTCCTAGTAGTCTGCGACACTCGAGTCCTTTTTTTATTAAAAATGTTCTTGCTTCGATTCGTAAAAATACGTACGCATGTGATACCAAGATCATAACCTACAACGGCAAACATTGAACACCAATGCCGCTGACCGAATTTTTTTTCTGACATTTTCTGACACAACGCGCCACTATTTTAAAGCTAACAACCTGCCAAGCGTGTTACCTGCTTGGCATGCATATCTCATCCCCGAAAGCAACTATCATTGCCGCCATGCCTTATTGACATTGGATTCCGATACACCTAAGCCCAACGGCAGCACCTGAAGTTATCTGGTCCAGGACAGTATCCTAAATGTAGCATAACGTTCAGTGGTTGCAATCGTTGTACCAAAAAGATAAATGTCGATATTACTAACCAGTCCACCAACTTCCCGCGCATGAATTGCTGGTCCATGTACGCCACGATACTCCATCGCACGGGTTCGTCTCTTCTGATGGGACGACCCCTATCAGGCAGCATTTGATGTGTTCTGGGTCGTACGGGCAAGCGCCGCTCTTATATTCTCCGTCGCGGCTTCGGCAGTCTGAGGTCGAGATGCAGATACCATGGTCCCCTCAAAAGTCTGTTGCTTCGCTGCCAGTGCAGCGGCCGTTGACCCCGGTTAAAGCAGGAAGTCGCAGGACCGCGAGAAAAAGTAAGAAGTGCATGGTGACGTCTATGGGTAAAAGATGGTATGTGAACAGAATGAGCCGAGTGTAGAAGATGGGACTGGTTTTTGTTATCCACGCTCGTGGGAACCTGTAGGGTTAAATAATGTGACTTAGGCCGAACCACCTACCTTAGATATTACGTTAAATCTCACCTCTCTGTAGCCCGTCTTGCCTATTAAATCGGCAACCATTCTGTCTGTCTTATTATTGGCCACTGGCTCCTGACTATATATCCTCGCAGCGTTGCGAGAGCGCACATAACTAGCCTAATAATACAACAGAACTGATGTCCCCTGTATCTGACAACAGGGCACCAAATGGACCCTCTTTTCGCACAACTACCACTCAGGCCTCGCTGGCTCGTCACGGGGATATGGGATTCGATTGAGCCAGCAGAGGCCTGAGTTAGCTGAGGTAAAATACACGGAGCTGGTCAGCTAGCTGTGAAAGATGCGACTGCCCACGATACAAGCCATTCCGTCCCAATCCAAGAGAGATAGATACTGACGCTCCTAAAACCCTTAATGGTACAGCGGAATTTGTAAATGAAACTGTGGGAATATTAAGACAGCTTATTAAACCGTTGGATCATGTCATTCTTAGAGCTAGACTTCATACCCTACAATGGTACTGCCAGATAAGTAGCGCAATAGGTGCGCACTTATTAATACAGTCTTTTGGTGCAGCGGCTACACAACAGGTACCATTACTGGTCCGCATCTCATCTCGGCCTCCAAACCGGCGCAATCTCTCGCATACCCATAGTCACAGCAATCCCCGTCTGGGCTGCATTCGTAAATATGATTCCAATTACCGCCGTCCCCATAGTACCATACGGTGCGATAGGATCCGGTCTCGCAGAGCCCGCAATACTGGTCCTGCTCCACCCACAGGCACTCGCAGCCATTGTAATTGCACTGACGCTTTTCGAGACTGCGCTCTTCGAGGGGGGGGACCTGATCCTCTCGATTAACGGCCATGCGCTTGTGGATGTCGGTGTCTCGCGGTTGACTGGACCCGAGGTCCGGTTCGAGGACGGAGGCGACGGCGAGTGTGAGGTAGGGGATGAGGGTAAGGAGCCTCATGATGAATAGAGATTGGCGTGTTAGACTGATATAGCTCACAACAGCCTTGAGCTTTTGGGAGAAGAATTTTTAGGATGTTTCTCTTTTCCAAGCGATCAGTCCTAGTGTGGTGATGCGAAACAATAATTAGGGGAAGGCCAACACTTATATAGACGTCTATGGACGTCGGAACAAACCCTTAGCCCCTTTTGCCTCACTAAAATCAGGCCCTACTTTTGAGGTTGGGGCTGCGCCGCAGGCGCAGCCGTGGCTAGCGCTTTTGATCAAGAAGTAGCTGCAAGGGTCAGATGTATCAATATTTGTAATTTGCGTGTTATTTTTCCTGCTTACATATAGTAATTTGTGTAAACGGTAACCGTTAGCGGTAATATAAAAAAGAAAATTACGAGATATGGGGGTTTTAATAAAACCGGAAGTTCAACTGGATATGGTTTTAAGGTAGAAATCCGGCGTTTTAATGTTGATCGTCCCGATATCGATATTGTTCATTTGTTTTATGTCCAAAAAATAACGTTCGAATTAAGCGTAACGTCCCACACGGTTGAACGGGACATACGATTGAACGGGACACTTTTTGGCACTCCGCAGCAACAAATTCAACTAATTTAACAACAATATATCGCATTGATTAAAATCAATCGGATTTTTTTTCGCTAGACGTATCTATAACTTCTATATACGTACGCGCATTATGCCCAGGTTTGCTGCAGACGTTACATTTCCGTTCCTTGGTTTTAACCCTTTTGCGACGATCCCTTCCAGCTGTTGCTGGCTGTATTTGTTTACTACCCCCTTCTTTTTGGGCCAGAAGAGCTTGTTCTTTTTGTATAGTAAGTGTTCCTCCTTTTTTGAAAACGTTTGTTTTTAGTTTGCGACGTTTGCTTAAGACGTGGTTCGTTACGCGTAATTGGGCAGCTTTTTCCCGAAGAAGAATATTTTCGTACAAAACTAATAAATAACTTTTGGTTAAAAGATGAACCGATTTAGTTATTTTAGTTAACGAATTACCCTGTTGGTTTTTAATTTTCTTTTGTAAGTAACGCGATTGCCGCGTTACTTCCTTGATATTTCTAGGCGTTTTCGCGGCCGGGGAACGAATGGAACCGGCAAAGGTCAGCAGGGAGACGGTTGGCGTAGGCACAATTAAAGGAACCTCCAATTCGGAAAAAACGTTATTAGGACGGAATAAAATAAGACCAGCTTTTGCAAATCCAGATTTGATATTATCGGACGTTATGATAGCTTGGAACGCGTCGTAAAAGCCGGCAAGGAAATTTTCTTTGGTAATACGGGTATAATAACGTTGTATCAGGTTTTCGATATACCGTAAATAAGCGCGTTTTAAAACAAAAAAACAAGATATATCAAAAGGTTAAAGTTGATGCGAAAAATACGCGGGCATATAAAGCGTAATAATATTGTTATTGGCGCAAAGTTTTTCGAATTTTATCGAATAATGGCTTTTATGGCCGTCGAGGATAAAAAAAACGTTTGGAACCTTTCGTACGCGTCCGAGTATGTTTGTTAAAATGCTGGATTTATTCGAGACCCAATTTATTTATTATCCAGCTTTTATTATTTAATGAAAATTTTCAATCGGCTGTTGGCAATAGGTTATCGCGGTATTAGGATTCAAAATGATTTTTTCCCGTTATGATAACAAATGACGGTACAGCCCAACTTTGGAAATTAACAGCTTGGATAATTGTAATTTATTTTTTATTCCCTTATTGCGTTTGTTTAAGTTTTTTACGTTTTTCGGCATTAGTAATTACCATGCCCGTTACCATAAAAAGCTTTATTAAGAATCCAGTCTCGTCGAAGTTGTAAATATCCTTTTCTGCAATGCCGTATTTTGCAATTATAACCCGAACAAGCTCGAACTATTTGCGAAATATTTCTGGATTTTCGCATAGGACCCGCTAATAATCGATTTTCCAATTTAAACGTGTTTAAAGTTTTTTTTGCCGTTTAACAAAGCTCGACGCCTAGTTAATTCCAACGCATTCTGCAACGCGTTAGGCCAGTAATATATTAGCCATATCTTTAACGTATTAAAGCCGGACAGAAAACGCTCGCGTATTTAGGTTAAGGATTCGGTCGACAATCGATTTTTCTTCGGTCGGCGTCAATTTCTGCTTGGGAGGAATAATATCGGTTCGAACGCGTTTACCATAATATCGGGCCTTTAAGGTAAAATGGGGGATTTCATAAATAGAACCAAGCTTTTTGTAATTAAGTTTCGGGTCTTTTTTTACCTTAAATAGCTAGGTTTATTTTAGCATTTTTTGTAAGGCGCTCTATATTGTGGTTGTTGAGAAATAGGTAATTGAAGATGTGTTGTTGGAATAGTTAAAAAAGTGTCCCGCTTAATCGTATGTCCCGTTTAACCGTATGGGACGTTATTTGATTTGTTTATTAATTAATGTACCCGAGTTATTAATTAATGCTTTCCAGGTTTAGCTTAACAAGTTACGTATTATTATTAAAATTATTATTTATGTTGATAAACCGAACGAAAATTATGGATATCTGAAATTACCTAATTAGGATTATGATAAACCGGCGGTGTTTGTCGAAGGTTATATAGAAGATTATTAAGGGTTATAGCTTTAAAGTGCTTTACGGAAATTAGACTTACGTATACGACAAATTAAAAAAGCTTAATAGTTTTATCCGTATTGTGGTGTTTACTGTCGCTTTTAAATTAGGTATGAATATTCCGAATATTAATCGAATAGTACAGTGGGAAATCTCGAAAAGTTTTTCGATAAAAGGTTTATAGCAGCGATTTATTTGAGCGGTTCGTAATTATAAACGACTAAATATAACTAGCTATGGATAAACCATATTATTTACACCTTATTAGGTATTCAGTAGGTATAGAACTAAGCCGTTTATTGTAAAACTAGCTAAAATAATGAAAAAAACTTAGGCCTGGTAAGCTAAAGACGGTACTTCTTATCAAATATAAAGATTATAATAAAAATTAACGTCGCAAATTCGGACAGTTAAGAAAAAATCGATAAATTATTTGTCGTAAATAATCCGGATTAAGATGAAAAAGTTGTCGAATCTTAATTTTATTTTTCAGTTAGTTAGAACATTATTCGCGTTATTTATAAACTTTTTAAATAAAATTATCTTAATTACGGAATAAAACGAAAATAAGATTTTACTGGCGTATATTCTTTAACGGCGAATACGTACGTAAAGTAATTTTAACATTTTTGTTTTTAAAAAAAAATTATTATCTTAAAAAAGAACCGTAATAAGTTTATTTCTGTTAAACCTTCTTATAACTTATATACGTTTAATTTTATTTATATACTAGAATCTTTAAATTCGAAAATATTTATATTAAAATAATTAAAATCCGCTTCGTTAACAGCGTTTGTTTAAGAAATAATTAAATTTTAATATAAACGACAGATAAACGAATTATTTTTTACGCGGTCGTTTCAGTTCGCCAGCAAAAGAACAAAATGGGCGTTTATTTTTATTAAATTTAAGCGGTTTTTACTTAATACGTTTTTAAATAAACCGGACGAGGTTGAAAGTCTTTATTTAATCGTAAATACCGTCGGATTAGTTAAAGCGGTTTTCGGGTTCGATAAATAATAATATTGGGACGTTTTAAAACATGACCTTTTTCCTGCGCTGTATTTAATTTACCAAAAAGCCATACTTTTTATTTTATAAAAAGCACGGGAAACTTTTCGCAGACGGCGGAATTCGCTTAACATAAAATAACGGCGCCATGTTTTTATGCCTTGAACCGCTTTATATAAGTTACGGATAATTACCGCATTACAAGCTTAACAGATATCGGAAAAAATCGCAAAATTGCCGCAAGCTACATATAATCCTAATTAAGGTATACCATATACAACCGTTCGATTCGAACTGGTAACTAATAACTTAACGGCAATTTTAGTAGTTTAAATACTAACCCGGTATACGGTTTACACGTTTTTGTAATCTGGAATTGCAACTTCAGTGATCGTAATACTTATATCCGTACGTATAATTCGCAATATATTAAATAATCCTAATTAAATTTTATGATATTCCTATTATTTGTAACGTCGACCTAAAGCTTACCGTTTCTTAACATATCTAATTTGCTAATTTTACTTTCGTTACTGTACCTATATTTACTTAATTTATTTGCTTTTATATCGTTACCGGAATCGCCGGCCTTACCAAAAAGTAACGATACGTAATTCGATGTTACGAATAATATATCGGAAAATAAACCTAAAATAATAATTGCTGTCGAGATCAGAAAATCGCGCGTTAAAAATAAACGGTATTTATCCGACGATAATAATAATTACGACACCAAGTCGAAAATTAAAAAACGAAACCCGGCCGGTTTGAATTAAAGCGGATAACGGAAAACGCGTTCCGTTTCGAAACGGGGTTACGGTCGTAAAGTACGATAAATGTAAATATTTACGTAATACCGGTTAAAGTAAATAATTTAACAAAATATTAATAACGTCCCACACCCATAAGCGAGCCACACCTATGAGCGAGCTACTTTTTAGCACCTTGTAACAATCAATCCAAATAACTTAACTATAACACCTTAAATGAACTCAAATCAATCGAACGCTTCTTTGCTAACTGTATCTACAGCTTCTCGACGAGTGCACGCATTATATCAAGGCTTGTTACGGACGCCATATGACCATTCCTTCCTGTCAACCTATATGCGACCGACCACCTTCAGTAGCTGTTGGCAGCAATTCTTTGCCACGACCTTTCTGCTGGCTAAAAGAACTGGTTCATCCTATATAGCAAGCATTCATCTTTCTGGGAAACGTTTGTTTTAATCGTGTAGTTACGTAGGTCTCGAGTTATTGCAAATCAAGTCCAACACGTCCTGCTATACGTTCCGCGAGACGCCCCGCAAGGCCCCGCAAGGCCCCCTAACGCGCCCTCCAACGGGCCCCCAACGCGCTCCCCAACGTACCCTCCAACACGCTCTATAACGCGCTCCCGACGTACTTTGCAACGTATATTTTCAACGATCGAAGCCGGACAGGAAATGCTCGCGTATATGAGTTAATGATTCGGTTAATAATCGTATTCTCGGCGGTCAGCTGTAATTCGTACGAAATGGGGGCAATATTGGCTTGAACGCGTTAAAAGCTAGGCGGTCGCATCTAGGTTGGCAGGAAGGAATAGCAATATGGCGTCCGCAACAAGCCTTGATATAATGCGTGCACTCGTCGAGAAGCTGTAGATACAGTTAGCAAAGAAGCATTCGATTGATTTAAGTTCATTTGAAGTGTTGTGGTTAAGTTATTTGGATTGATTGTTACAAGGTGCCAAAAAAGTGGCTCGCTCATAGGTGTGGCTCGCTTATAGGTGTGGGACGTTATATTAAATTATTTTTAATTTTTTGGCATAAAGTTTAACTAAGTCCTACGACGTTGTGTATCTGTCTAGGTTGTTAATAAACAAAGCATATTAAAAATCGAAGCAAACGTTATAACGTTTCGCGGGTTTTAACAGTATATCTTTGAATTCGCTAAAATACGGAACGCTATAGGTATACTTCGCCAACTTACCTAAGTTCTTGCGAAATATTAACGTCGCCTAAAAATCCGAAATAATATCTCTTTTATGCTGGAAAAATTTGGCGACGTAGAAAAGTAGCTAAATAATGCAAAGGAAATTATTAATATAAATCCTACGTATTATATTCTATGAATTCGGTAAATCAAATATTCGATAAAAAACATCGATCGAAGTATTTTTAATAAATCTGTGTCCGCGAAACATTTCCTTTATTAATAGTTCGTATCGGTCGCGTAACTTTTATAAAAATAACGTAAATATGTCATCATTATGTGTATAAAATATTAAAAGCTCGAATAAATAGAGCTTGTACAATTTTTAATATAACTGCGTTATCCTATTTAAAAATTAACGATCCGCCTTTAAAATTACTTACGTGATTTACGCTTCGTTAATATTATTAGGCCAATAAGTACGTACAAGAATAAGTAAAATGTTTATTTGTACATAGAATAAAGTAAAAACGGAAAGAAATTACCGTTTCTTATTATATAAATTAGTTATTTCGGTTTAATTAGCTTATATTTTCCTCAGATAATTTGTTATCTTTTAATTTTTATGGATAAAATAAAAGCGTTTCGAAAACCGGTTGAATTATTTTTTTTTAAAACCGCATACTTTTTGGAAAGTTTTTCGATAAACGCCATAAGTACCGTCGAGCGTGCCGTTGTTTTGGTTAACTGTATTTAGCCAAATCGAACGACGTTTATGTAACGAACCTGTCATACGACCACCTGGAGGTATAAGCAGTATCCGAAAGGGGTTCTTGATTTGCAGGTAACAATAGGGCGAAGAATGATTCAGTAGTCTGTTCGTTAAAGAGATTTGCGGACTCTTCCTTTAATCGAAGAACGATGCCTTTGATTGAAGACTTAGATTGATAGCTAAAAAGCGAATCTATCTGGATGCTATTTATATAGGGAATTATTGGTTTATATATATTCTTCCGATTCTGCAGTTATGGTGGATGTGTTTGGATGTGTTCCACATCCAACAAATCCAAGCACATCCTTCTATGGTGGTTGTGGATGGATGTGTTCCACATCCATCAAATCCAAGCACAACCAGGCATACAAGATTTTTAGCCGAAATTTATCCGTTGCATCCAAGAATTTTGAAGCCATCTCGACAATCCTCTTAGCATATCCTTTCTCGACATGAGTTGGACGTCACAGTTTATTATACGGTATACTTTTTAATTTAGGAAAACCTCGGAACTTTTGCTTATTTCGCTTATAAAACTTCTTAATAAAATCAAGGGACAAAATCCGGATAATATTAATTACGAACTAATAGGACGTATTAAGTAATACCAGTGATTATTATAGCATTTCGTAAAACCATTTTACCTTATAATGTTAATTGAAACGGAATAGAAACTGTTTTAATCCTTCTTTAAAAATACGGCTATAACAACGGACGAAGGCGGTAATAGAATTCCGTATAATAAAAGCGTATCGAAACGTTATATTACTAATATAATTTTAAACCCTGAAGTTATTTATCAAAATAAGATATCGTCTTGTTATACCTAGTTATAAAACGTATTTTATCTTAATCAAAACCGTATTATTATAAAGAAAGTAACGCGGTTATTTTAACTCTCTTTAATATTTGAGTTACATCCTTATTTAATATAATATAACTTTCGCAAATACTTAACCCTTTTAAAACATCGATTGCGTCCCGTAATATACCCGAAAATAATAGAAACTTACCCAATAAACGGGATAAAGAACTACCGTTAATTATGAAAATAACATTAACTATAATAGCTAAAACTATGAAAAAAAGATACGTAAAAACGTCCGGATCGGTGTTGCGACAAAACTGCTTCGCTTTTCGTTTCGTATTATACGAATGCCACTTTTTCTTAAATATATAATTACCTAGTTTAAAAGTTTGAACCAATTAAGAGCTAGCATTTTTATAAATTGGTGACCTTTATCTAAAGTAATATAAATTTCTTTAATTTCGAGCAATAAGTCTTCCAGCAGGCGGCGGAATCCAGGCCTTTTTACAAAAGCTATAAGTCTTCCGTATAACGTATTATAGTATTTGCTTATCATAATGTCCTAATTAGTAAAAGTAATAAACTTCTGCTAATTTTCGGATACTAAAAGCCGGTTGCGTATTCGGTTTTTTTTAATACGTTAATTAACCGGGTAATCCGAAAGGTCGAATTGTAAGCTCAGCTATTATCTTTATAAAAGACCCAACTACGGATAAAACTTTCAAACGTTATATTAATTTTCTTATATTAATGCCAGAAATTTACTGTACGCGTAGGTATATGTAACGAACCTGTTATACAACTAGCTGGAGGTATGAGCAGTATCCGAAATGGGTTTTTGATTTGAACGTAATAATAGGGCGAAGAATGATTTAGTAGTTTATTCGTTAAAGAGATTTGCGGACTTTTCTCTTAATTGTAAAAGGTTGCCTTTGATTGAAGATTTAGATTGATAGCTAAGGAGCGAAACTAAGTAGGTGCTAGCTGGAACTATAAAAAATCCTTCCTATAAGCAGTTAAAAAATGGCCAACGCCTTTTAATAATTTTCCGTTAACGAACTTTTCTAAAACTTAAAGTAAAACCTAACTTAAACTAAGAATTCTTTTATATCTGTAGTAGGGTTGTAAGGTTTAAAAGAAGTTAACTTATAACTTTTGACTTTAGGCATTCCATAATAAACAAGGAGCGGAATAATATTCTTGCGCAATTAATTCACGCCGAACAAAGGCAATATCGAAAACCTTTACTGTCGAACGAACCTAGTATTTTTCTTTTTTATCTTTTGGAGTTCGGTTATCAACATACGCAATTTGTCGTTAATTATAAGTTCTTTTTCCTTGCTTTTGGAGCTGTAAGTTTCTTTTTCTTCCTTTTCCGGTTCGTTTTCTCAAATCTTAATAGTTTTCTTAAGAGCCGGAAAAGGTTGTTGCTAAAAAGAAAAAGGTCCTTCTTAAGAACCGAATATTAAAAAGGGCCATATTGTCGATTAAAGAAAGATCTTTTTTAATAAAGGCTAAAATATTTTAATTTACTTATTAATCTCTTACCAGTTAGTAACGGTAAGCGGGTATATCGTTTATTTTCTAAACGCCGTTCTGTAATATCGTTTTTACTAGGTTCAGAAAAGCTTGCGCTCAATTAGACCTTAAATCATTCGTCGGCTATTAATTAAGAAATTATCAAAATGTAACGAACCTATTATACAACCACCTGGAAGTATGAGCAGTATCCGAAATAGGTTCTTGATTTGTAGGTAACAATAAGGCGAAAAATGATTTAGTAATTTGTTCGTTAAAATAATTTGCGAACTTTTTCCTTAATGGCAGAACGTTGTCTTTGATTGAAGACTTAGATTGATAGCTAAGGAGAGAAATTCGGTAGGTGCTATTTACATAGGAAAATCGTTCGTTATATATCTTTTTGTCTTTTAGTCAATGTGCTTTTGATTTATATAATCTACCGTGATTTATCTCATTTATCCTAAATTAACTACATTATATTTGATCATTTTGGTCTTGGCCAGGTCCGCAGTTTACCCGGAGCTCGTCTGCGCTAGTCCGAGAGGAGCACTTCTCATCTTGGAGAGCCTTTGGTTCGTAACAGTATATTTTGTTCTAAATGTATAACGCGGTAAAATTGGGAAAGTTCGGATTTATCGTATTCGGGCTATAACTTATAGATGCGTTAATACCTAGGAGTGGCAAAAAGGTCCTGATTAAGACCAGCGTAGTAGGGATAATAAGCCATAATAAAGCGAATCGTATAGATATATATATAACTACAGGAAACGTCTTGTTGTTAAGTAATCACTGATTTTCGTTTTTCTAAAAAAGCAAAAGTGCCAAACGAAACCCCTTTTCGCATAACCTGAACTTAGGCTTCGCTGGCTCGTTACAGGGATTTGGGTTTTGATTGGTTAATATTTAGCGTTGTGGAGTAGTACTTGAGTAACTTCGAATAAAATGGAGAACGAGCCAGCGGGGCCTGAGCTAGCTGAGGTGATCGATCGGCGGAAAAACAACCTGCGAATAATCTCAAAAACGGAATTGACTAATTAGGAGGATACAATCGCCGGAGGAAAGGTGGAATGGAAAACTGTGGCTTTAGGAAGTAAAGAAGTGTAATAATTAACGCCGTAACTACGTTAAGGCAATAAGGGGATGTGTTAACTAGCAGGGGGTGTGCTAGCACCCCAGATACGGAAAGGCTCCCTCTGATCGGAACAAATAGGTTCCGTGACTAGACTCCATAAAAGAGGAGCGCGCGTTTTAGAGCGTCTGCAGCTAGTCATCCAATACAACACAATTGATATCCCCTATATCTGACACTTACAGCTGTATAAGAGCTCCTACCCGCTACGGGGTGACCAGGCCGTAACAACCTGCAGCTAGTTATCTAATACAACATAACTGATGTCCCCTATATCTAACAATGAAGAATCTCATGCGCTTAATTCGCGTTATCATTAATTAATCAACTGCGGCTAAAACGGTATAGGCTGTACATTAATTGTCAGATAAGTAGCCTGATAAGCGTGCACTTATCACTTCAGTTTTTTGGTGCAGTGGCTAGCTGACAGTAGGCGCAGCCACAACCTCAAAAATAGGGCCTGATCTCGATGAGGCAATCTGACACTTGCATTGTACAGAACAAGATATTCTGGCCACCTACTCGTATAATACACGGAGCTGGACAGACTCGCTGTGAAAGACCCGACTGCCCATGGTACGAGCTATTCCATCCCAGTTCAAGAGAGATAGATACTGACTCTCCCAAAATGCTTAATGGGACAGCGGAATTTGTAACTGAGACCTGTTGGGATATTAAGACAGTATTAAACCGTTGGGTCATGTCATTCTTCGAGCTAGACTTCATAGCCTACAATGGTACCCCTTAATTCCCGCTCGCCCCGCATCTCACGTAGTTCTCCTGCAAGTCGCAATCTGTCGCATACCCATAATCACAGCATCCCCCATCTGGGTTGCATTCGTAAACATGATTCCAATCGCCAGTCCCCAGGTACGTGACGGTATAGCCGGATCCACTCCAGCAGACCCCGCAATACTGGCCCTGGTCCACCCACTGGCACTGGCAGCCAGCAGTGTTATCGCACTGACGCTTTTCGAGACCGCGCTCTTCGAGGGCGGGGACCTGAGCGTCTCGGTTAACGGCCATGCGTTTGTGGACGCCGAGGTCTCGCGGTCGACTGGGCCCGAGGTCCGGGTCGAGGACGGAGGCGACGGCGAGTGTCAGGTAGGGGATGACGGTAAGGAGCTTCATGATGAATAAAGATTGGCGTGTTAGAAACTGATATAGCTCGCAGCAGCCTTGAGCTTCTTGTAGAAGAATGTTCTAAGAGGTTTCTCTTTTCCAGGCGATCGGTCCTTATGTGGTGATGCGAATTATCATAATAACTAGGGGAGGGCCAATACTTATATAGACGTCTATAGACGTCGGAACGAACCCTTTGCCCCTTCTCCGTTTTCTGTATTCAGGGCTGTTATGCACGACGACCTTAAGGACTTCTAATATTCTTTTAGAACATAAATCTATTTTTCTATTTCTAAGATATTGTTATATTACTAAATTTTCTCATATAAATTAAACGCAGTCCCGACTATTGTAACACTTTATTTTGGTGGTATAAACTTTGTAAATATAATGTTAAAAATTCAATATCGACTTTTCTTAATTTTCAATTTTTATAAATTTCTTTTTCAAAAAATTTTAATTCTTTTTTCTTTTTACATCCGGTCCTCCGTCAAAGCTACCCGCTCCGGTATCGTTCTATATAACAAGTAATAATAGGATTTATTTTAGGAAAATATTTTAATATGGCGTAGTTATCGTTGTATTAATTTCTAGTTGTAGCAAACAGAATAATATTTTTACAGTCTATAAATGCCTTTCTTTTTAAAGGAAACGTAACCGTATAAACAAAATTAGATAAAATGGTAGATTGCTTCCTTAATTTCTAGGCTTTATTAAACCCACTCCTTTCGTAAATTGCCTTGTCCCGCTTTTATCCACGTCGATTCTTGTCGAAATTCTAGACGGTTTTCGCAATCCGAAACAGCTAGGCAAACTATTGCTCCTAATTCTTTAGCGTACATCGTTCCAAAATCTGAATTTCGAAGTTGCCAAACCGGTTACTGTCTTCCCTTTCCAGTTTCGTCAATAGTTTTCTCATAGTCATTATACTTTTCGCCATATACTTTTCGGCATACACTTTTGCAAAGATCGATTACCGTTGCTTTAGAAATCAAATCGTATCCGAAGATCAAAAACCGAAATCGATCTTCTTGGAAAAGACTTTTTGGGTCGATAGTAGTGTCGATAGTTTTAGTTCGTCCGGTAATTTTGTAGAAATTATATACTGTCAATAAGACGGTTTCTGTGGAAATCCTATAGTCACAGGTTACCGGTATCGCATATTCGGACTTGTACGATATGTTGTTTTAGGTAATTCGAGAAGTCGCCGTGAGAACGATTGAAATTAGAGTTCTTAGCCCTTTTCCTAGCTGACATCTGATATTCCTAGCTATAAGACTAGCGAGGGTTCGGAAAGATGCCAGCTTTTTATGCGCAGTTAAAGTTTACCGCGTAAAGCTTAATATTTCCTAAGTTACATTGTTTAACCCTGCGGAACTAGCCAGCGGGCATAAGTTTTATTGGCAATTACGTATTAGTCAGCTTTAAAGTAAGGCTTTATGGGACTGAGGTATCAATCTATCTAAGCCGTAAAAACCATTAATCGGTTATCGTATTCGAAGATACTGGGTATAGCATTTATCGTGCAAATTACATCGTGTAATGATTTTCTGTGTATTTGACTCAGCTTGGAAAATAAGGCTTAAACCCATTCGACCTTATATAAATACCTTAATATTATAACTAAACGAGCTTGGCTTATAGGTAAACAGTCGGCAGTTGCGCGAGATTGTTTTCGATGCAAGATTTTGGATTATGTAACGTGGATCCAGATGGGTTTCCAGAACTAAACGGATTAATGTAATATAGATTTAAGGAGTTCTCAGGATCTATCAGAATTACAGCAAATAAATCCGAAGAGATACACTGATTTAAAAGTATACATTTTAAAGAATATACATTTATTTTTCTCTATCAATTAAATAATAATAACTTGCGATTATAACTTAATTAGCTAGATTGATATCTATTATTATTAGGCGTAATTATGACTTTATTGCTTAAATTTCTACGATATCACTGTTAGCATAAACTGTACGATTTAGGTTTAATAGTTGGTTGAGCCTATAGCCGTTATAGATTGCAAGCTTTTGTTTAGTAGTGCTGTTAAACTTTAAGCAATTTTTAATATTTTCAAGATATCGACTAGCACCGAAGTTACTTTTATTTAGCAAATGCAAAAACGTGTCTAGCAGCTTAAAGCAATTTTTTAGCAGTTCGCTGCTCAGGCTGCCGTTCCAGCCGACTTAATACTAATAGCTACCTTAAGACTTAAGGTTAAAAAATCCGAGCTTTACGATAGCAAACGAAATATTTAAGAGTTTTTAACTCAGGATAAGGTATATCTGCGGTTCCAAATGTTAATAGACGCGGTCGATAGAATCCTTGTTATGACAGCGTTGTTTTAAGAGAGACGCTTGAGGTTAGTTTCAACTTACTATACGAAATTACTTGGAAAATACGAAAAACAACTAATAAAGGATTATTAAAACAAGATTCTCGAATTGTACCAATTTCAAACAAAAGTTTAAAGATAATTTTGATAACCCGAACGCGGAACAAAAGATAGCATAAAGCCTTTTGCAGCTTAAATTAAGAGAACTAGCTTTTAAGTACGCAATCTAGTTTAGGAACCATATAGTTAAGATAGGATAGGTGAATAACGAGAATGATACCTTGATCGACGTTCTTTTACAAAAGGCTGAAGGACGACGTCAAAGACGAAATTATTAATATTAAACGACTTACTTTACTCCACAAGTATATTGCTGAAGCCTTAAAATCGATAACTAACAGTTTAAACGACTTTCAAGAACGACGAAAACAGTTTGCCTTACGGTCCAAATTTTAAGGAACTAACTAAGGTCGAAAGCACCTTACATTTTTTACTTCTTGTAAAACTTAACCAGGACTTATAGAATTAGGAGTTATCTAGTCGAAGAGTAAGGTGTCCGTTACCTGGTATAATTGCGGTTAGCCCGGATATATTACGCGGAAATGCAAAATCTTAAGAAAGTACGTACATCAGGCTTTAGTTCTCGAAAGCTAGCATAAAAAGGAGAGCGGCAACAGAAGAACGATCAACATAATCCATGCCAAAAATAATGATACTTTTCGCCTAAGATACGATAGGGGATAAAAAAAGCGAAGAAGTTATTTTAAGCAGCGGCTAGAAAAGCTAAGCCTACTGGATATATTATCGCCCAGTGACTATAAAAGTCTAAGGTATAGAAGGAACTGGGCGAAAATAAGCTACTTTTCGGTATATAGCAAAAGCGACAGGACAAAAATAACCAGTTAATACTGAATATATAATTAAAGGAATACTAAGGATAGGGCGAAAACCTGTATCCCGGAAATCCCAATCAATACGACAATATCCACGCCGTCAGCTATAAATGCCTCAAGTGCGAGATACACGAGGACGAAAAGGAATACATCGCGTAACGGATTACGCGTATATGGCAATAAGGTTTTAACTTTAATATTCGAACTGGAAGAGATCTTAAGAACTAAAAATAGTACCGATATTTACGAGACAAGGCGACGATGAAAGAAATCGACGAGCTTGCAGCAGCTCGAAGCTGGCCAAGAGGAAAGCATTGCCCGGCGGGGGAACCTCAGTGCTATTACAAATAATGCAACTACCAAACGCAAAAAGAATTCATTGAAAGAACAGTAGAAAAGCATTTCCAAAGAATGATCACAAATTTACAACTATAGCTAACTTTTACGAAGGACCCGAATGAGCGATTAACTGTCTGAAAAGAAATTCTTTCCTTTTCGAAAACAAGTTAGAAAATTCCAATCATAAGATATATTACCAACGAAACGTTTCAAAATTAAGTGAAATATTTAACAATTACTTTACGACGCGAAAAGTAGCAGTTAATATAAATCCAGGACGAAGACAAACGACTTGGAAAAGAATTCAATAGTTTAAAAATAGTCCAAGAAACCCGAGCTACCTGTAACGAGGCCTCAGACTGGTAGGAAGGACATAAGTAGACAATAACACTTTAAAAAGGGTCTGAAAGTAATAAAAACAATGCGAAAAAAACCTAAGTGCGGTACAAGTACGAAGTAAAATAAACTATATACCGCATTTATAAACTACGGCGTAATAATAGACAATTATATCGCCCTAAGAATAATAAATAAGCTATACCTACTATAAAAAGAATAAGGAAAACCTTTATAAGATCGAAAATATCGAAGATCAAATATTCAGCCACGACGATGGACAAATTCGACGCGAAACTAATTATTTTAAAACTTTTATTCAAAGAAAAAGATAAACTATTAATTTCGATATTATCTTTATAGAGGATTACGATTTAACTGTAAGGTTACCATTGTTTAAATAATACTACCCAGCTATTAATTGAAATATTAGCGAAATAGATTACGATTTATTCTTTAACAATAAGTAAAACGACGAAAATACTTAATACTCGCTCAGCAAGGTTAACGAATGCAGGCATAAAGAAACGGCAAAAACAATATTACCTAAATTAATACGATATATTAAGAGAGAAATGCATAATGAAGAAATACGACGTATTATCGCGAACGTAAAAGTACTATTTAAGCAAGTAAATAAAGATCTATAAAAACTGGGCAAGAAGTTACAAAAATAAAATAATTACGGTACCTCCATAATACTATAAGTACGATAAGCTTTTTGGCAAAAGACTTAATACCAAGCTACCAAAATATAACGAATAAAATTACGAAATAATAATAAAAATTGGGAAGAGTACCACCGTTTATCTAATTTACAACCTGAACCAGGTAGAATTATATGCATTCCGCGATTATCTCGAAAATAAGCTTCGAAAAGAGTAAATACGACGTTCTATATTACCAGCGGGATACTCTATGTTCTTCCTACCAAAAGAAAAGGCGGGAAACTTCGACTTATAATAAATGATCGACAACTACACGATATTACGATTAGGGGTAAAACGCAGTTACCATTAATTACCGAGATAAAAAATCGCTTATACGGAGCAAAACAGTTTACGGCTATCGATCTTCGAAATGGCCACAACATATTACGAATTAAAGAAAGTTACGAATAAGAAATAATCTTCAAAACGAAACATAACTTGTACGAATACCTAGTTACCCCTATAAGATCAACTAGGGCACCGGCAACTTTTGAACGAATAATAAAACCATATATTACGAAAATACTTGACATCTTCGTTATTCGTTATCTCGAAAACATCCTTACTTTTTCGAAAACAAGGAAACATACGAAAAATACGTTTATCAAGGTTTAAGAGCAATATAAAACGCTAAACCTTTGATTAATACTGAAAATAACCAGTTTTACAAGCAAGGTATAAAATTGTTAAGACATACTATTACCCTAGAACAAATATGCATAAACTTTAAAAAACTTTCAGCGGTTAAAGACTAAGTGCAACTTACTAATATCTAAAAGAAAATATAAGCGTTTTTTCGATTCGCTAATTATTACCGACGATTTATACGGAATTTTGGAAACGTAGTTATACTATTAAGAGAACTTACCAAAAAAGATATATAGTCTACAAAAACGACAAAAGAAAAAATGACTTTCTAATAAATTAAAAACGCTTTTATTAGTAAACTAGTACTAATTATATACGATCTATATCGACCAGTTAAGCTAAAAACCGACGTTTCGAATTATGCCTTAAACGCTACAGTTAAATATCGAAACGATTAAAGAGAACTTTACACTTTCGCGTTTTATTTATATAAGTTACATAAAGCTAAAATAAACTAACGTACTGTACAAGCAAGCGGCTCACACAAGCGAACGGCTCATTTTTTTCAACATTCCAATTACTTACTTCAATTATCCATTTCTTAATACCAACAACATAGAGCGGCTTGCAAAAACAGCGAGAATGAACCTAGCCGTTCAGGTTTAAAAACAAGACCCGAAATTTAGTTATGCGAAACTTAGTCCTATATATAAAGTTGCCTAAACAACTTTGCGAGCCTGATATCATGATAAATACGCCCGAACCGACATTGCTCCTAATTTGCGGAAATTGACACCGACCGAAGACAGATCGATTGTCGACCGAATCCTTGACCTAGATACGCGAACGTTTCATGTCCGGCTTTAGTACGTTAAAGATATAGCTAATATATTGCTTGCTTAGCGCGTTACAGAACGCGTTAGAATTAACTAGGCGTCGAACTTTGTTAAAGGGCAAAGAAATTTCAGACGCGTTTAAATCGAAAGATCGATTATTAACGGGTCTTATTCGAAAAATCCAGAAATATTTCGTAAATTGTTCGAGCTTATTCGGGTTATAATCGTAAAGTACGGCATCGTGGAAAAAGATATTTACAACTTCGACGAAACTAAAGTCTTGATGGACCTTTTCGTATCAATGGGTATAGTAATTACTAGTGCCAAAAAAGGTAAAAAATATAAATAAGCGCAATAAGAGAATAAAAAAAGATTACAATTATCCAGATTGTTAATTTCCAAAGTTAGGCTATACCGCTATTTGTTATAATATCGGGAAAAAATTATGTTAGGTCCTATTACCGCGATAATCTATTGCCAACAACTAATTAAAAGATCGTATTAAGTAATAATAGTTAAATAACAAATAGATTGGATCTCGAATAAATCTAGCATTTTAACAAATAATTCGGACGTGTACGAAAAGTTCGAAATATTTTCTTATTCTCAACAGCTACGAAAGCCATTATTCGATAAAATTCGAAAAATACTGCGCTAATTACGACATTATTATACTTTGTATAGCCGCGTATTTTTCGTATCGGCTTTAACCTTTTAATGTATCTTGTTTTTCTATTTTGAAACGCGCTTATTAGTGGTATATCGAAAACCTAATGCGACGTTATTATACCTATATTTCCAAAAAAGATTTTTCTTCTCTTTCGCCGGTTTTTACGACGCGTTCCAAGCTGCTATAACGTTCGATAACATCAAATCTTGATTCGCAAAAGCTAGTTTTGTTCCATTCGATCCTAATAAAGTTCTTTCTGAATTAAAAGTTTTTCTAGTTATGCCTACGCCGACTGTTCTTTTACTAACTGTAACGAACCTGTCATATAACTACCTGGAGGTATAAGCAGTATCCGAAATAGGTTCTTAATTTGCAGGTAATATTATGGTGAGGAATGATTTTATAGATTCTTCGTTAAAAAGATTCGCGGATTTTTCCTTTTATCACAGAACGTTGTCTTTAATTGGAAAGTTAAACTGAGAACTACGGAGTGAAATTAAGTAGATGCTATTTACAGGGAAAACCCATTCGTTATATATCCTTTTGTTTTTTATAGGTATGTCGTAGATCTGTTAGATCTGTACGATTTGGTCCAAATCTTCCAGATTCTTTAAATTATATTGAAATGTTAAGATACCTACTTCTAGAATTTAACCGCAACGTATTCCTGTCCAAATAGGAAAAATAGATTTTGATTTGTAACATTACTTCCTTTTTCTTAAAATCTTTGTCTTAGAGATAAAATGGTAGGAAATCTTCTGGGCGGAATTTAAAATTTTAAGCCTTTTTAGCTAATTATTTAACATGTTGGATTGCGCGCAGAAACAGAAAAAAATTTCGTTTAGACTAGTGAAATTCCGGAAATAACCGTATTAATTTAATTGAAAAGTTTGGTATAGAAGTTTTTGTATATTTTAATTGCGTTCGTTTTAAGGAAACTGGCTGTTTTTCTATCGTCGGGTTTTTAAGTTGCAGCTAATATATTCGTCGCCAGCGTTTCTTTTCTAACGTTTTAAGTTTGAATTCGTTAAAGAAAGGTAGATAAAAGGTGATTTTGTTTAGAAAAGAAATAGCGAGACTTGAAGATGAATTTTTAGTATATTAAGAGGCGGCGGAAAGAAAAACGAGGAAATTTATTGGGAGATTAAAGCGTTAACGTTTTTAATAAAACCTGTTTAAGAAAGACGCTTTAGAAATGTTAAGAAAAAGTTTAAAATTGAGTTAATTAGAAGAAAGAGAGAAAGCAGATTACAAAGATGTTATAAGCTCTATAGTTTGTTTATTATCGCATTATATATTTAGCGGTCCTGTATCTACGGTAATTCCTAATTCCTTAATTAATCGAAAGCTAAATAAAGTTTTTTTTTGCCATCTACGTAAGGGATAACAACTCCGTTTTTATTGTAACAATAGTTACTATGTTTTACTTATTCGCTCGCTGTCTTATTACTTTTTTAAATAACTTTACAATGTAAATTTGAGAACTTTTTCGATCGATTGTATTATCTGCAAAATAACGTCGTTCTAGGTATTTAACAAATCCTTACCCCCGAATTGCAACGCTAATATTTTAGTCCCGATTAAGTATAATATAACTCGATTGGCAGTTTTATAATCCGCGTCGCTAGAGTTCAAGTTAAATTGGGCAAATTGGAATACCGTAAAGGCTATATCGGGTTGCGTATTTATTGTTACATATAGGATAAAACTAATTTGGTTGGTATATATTAATAAACTTGGATAAGCCAAAATAGGATTCGGCAGTAGGTCGTTGTTTGTTGTTAGCGTATGTAAAAGGTTATCTAAACGTTTTTTAAGATTAAATCAACCATTTTATTTATAAAATTAAACTAAAAAGGCTAGATTCTTTTTCCAGCTTCATTTTTAATTACTTCGATCCCTAAAAATCATTGTAGGTCCTTATCTTTTATAGAGGTATATCGTTTCCGTATTTGTTGGATCACCTAATCGACGACGTTTTAAATTTTCTTGCGGTACGCCGTAACGATATCGTTTATAAAAATAGAATATATATTCTCTGACGAATAAAGTAGCACGGGTTATAAGAAACGGGGTTAAACCCCGAGTTTTTAAGGGTTTAATAAATTTCTTTTACCAAAGTAATAATAACTTTCTCAATGTATATAATGGTTTTTTAATTAAGAAAACCTTGCTATAATATAAATATTTTAAGGGTGTTTTAATATATACTTTCTAAGGTAGTTGAGGGTTAACGAAAGCGTTAATAGAGTTATACTGTTTTAATTCTAAGTCGAATTTAGTCGTAATAATAATTAAGATTTTAAATAATCCTTTATTTAAAGTAGATGCGTACGTATTACTATCAGCGTTTTTTACCTGTTAATACCTTTGTACGACGAGACGTACTTTGCATTTTTGTAATTAGTTATGCTTGTCGAACTTGTAGATATATATTTATATATATTTTAGGATTTGTTTCCCATTAGCGAAAAATTGATTAACGACCTTCCAGAATTATATCTCTTTATAGGTTTGTAAATAAGCCTTTTGAGCCTTATCAAATAACCTTTTTAACGGGTATATATTTAGTTTTTTATAACCTTACAGCGGTGGCGGTAAATCGCGTCTATGTATCCGGTTTTGCGACTTAAGGATTTTGTATATTTTCGTACCGAAACCTTTTTGATTAGGGTAGCGCGTACTTCGGGTAATTAATTTCTCTAAATTTCCGCAGCGTACGAGCCGAGTATCGATCGTACCAACAACATAAGTTAATCGTTTTACGTTAAACGCGGCTTTTCATACTTTATAATCTTACCAATAACTATTTTTTTGATACGAAACGTCCGGGAAACTTACGTTTACAACCCGTAAAATGTCTTCGTTTTTTACTGTTATTTTAAGATAAACAAAACGATAAATCTTAGGGTTACTTTTTTAATTTCCGCTGGCGTAATAATGGTAACAGTTATTAAAGCACACGTTAATAAAAGTAATTAATCTTATACGAACAGGCTTTTTTTTTATTCCGTACGTTTCATACGCCTGTATTACTTTGGAATTATTTTCTTCTATTTAACCGGTAACAGAATTGTTCTGTTTAAGCTTTTGTTTTTTTTTATATTTATATATTTGGGCGGCCTAGGCCTTAATTAAGTATTTTTGTTTCTCATAGTAGCTTTTATAGCTTTTTCTTTTATAACGTTCAAAAAAAAAAAATTCTAGTTTTAATATTACCTAAGACGATTGCCTTTTCGTTGAATACTACGTCTCTAAAAGCGATAACCTTGTTGATTAATGGATTCTAGATCTCGTAGAAATTCGTAAATCGGTAACCGACGAAAAACCTAATCAATGTTTCAAGATTCAACTTTTGAAGTCTTTGTTCTTTCTTCATAGCGGCAGCTGTTATAGCATAGGCTATACAGCCGTATATTTGCAGGTGGACGTGCTAAGACTTCCGATTAAGCATTGTAACGCTATTTATATACGCTAGATAAATATAATAAATTCCGTATAGGCTTTGCTAAAAAAAAGGCATATTTGGAGATATAGTTGAACAGATATACTACCGCTTTCAAGATGTATACGATTAGAAACGAAGGTAATTTAACGCTATTTCGCCTCGTAATCGCTTTTTCTTTGATTATATCCCTTGAACGTTTTGCAGCCCCGTTCTATGCCCAGATATACGATACGAAGAGCTTAAATCTGATACTGAAAAAAGGCAACTGGAATATATTTCGAAGCTGGTAGTTTTTGAGAATCTCGTTATTACATTCGAATACCTATAAGAAAACCTTATTCTGATTTTTAAAACCATTAAACAAATATCGCAACGCTATAACTAATATATATCGCTTTTGATTCTTTAATTAAATTTCCTAAATAAAGCTTAAATACCTATCTGTCGTAAATATAACGTATTGATATCCTTTAATTTTTTTTTCAAAGTTTATAAAATCGACGGCGATTTGATATCCTAATCGGAAAGCTCTCCCCCTCGGCTCGCGGCGTATTTGCCTTTTAGCCTTCGCTTTGCCATATGTTTAACATTCGATTATTATAAAACCTTCAAGCGGACCCTCTTTGTATAGGACTGCAATTAAGCAATCACTTCGATACTTAAATATCTTAATCTTAGGTGCTATATTGTACTGCCACCGGTTCGTAAAAGCTTTCGCTATATATATTAATGTTCGTCTATAAGTTATAAGGGTTATATAGGTAGCTGTTACGCTAATGTTTTTGATAACCAATTAATTAAACTTTTTTATCAACGGGGCAACTACTTAAACTACTTAATTATACTTATCTTGAATAAAATTGTTAGTTCCTTAATTATCCTACTAATATCTCTTTTTTCGGAGCTGCTGGAAAAATACCAGGTTATATGCGAAGTTCTCGTAGTAAGTTACGTCCTACAAACGCAACGCTTTAAAGCCTTCAAAGCTTTGAAACAGTATATTTCTTTCTTTCTATCCTTTAACTGGAACTAAACTGTTCCTTAAGTATATACCGTCGCCTAGGATCGTTATCTTATAATTTAAAAAGTTACTGATTAGATTAAAAATGTAAATCGTAAACCTTAAATACAAAATGGCCGAATTTTTGAGGAGGTAAAATGCGGCGTTTATCGTATTACGTTAATCACAAATCTAGAAGTAAACTAGTATTCATTTTATTCCTTTTACGAACTAATTTATCTTCTAAGTAATTAACTTCTTTATAGTTTTCGACAGTCGATCAATTTTTTCTTTTAGGAATTAATTAGAAGTATTTCGGTTCTAGATTAATGTAAAACTCCCTTATTAAGTTTAAATTCTGTTGAAGCTTTATTAGAATAGGCGTAATAATATGAAAGTAACGTATATACAGGATTTAGGCACGCGTTATACCAAATTCTTTATATGTCTAACTTTTAGCGCTTTCGCTTATTGCTACTATTATTTCGGCTCGCTTGGGAATTTCTATAAATACTTCGTATTAGCTCTTTCCTAAATATCTTACTACGTAGTTAATTATTAATATTCTTAATCTCTTCTTAATTAGGATCGTTTTAATTAAAGAGGTTAGTTAAAGCTTTATAGAAGATCGAAAACGTTATCTTAACGTTTCTTGTTAACTGTTACGATTTCGTTATTATCTAGTAATTTAAAAAATTAGCTTTAACCTTTTAAGTAATTAATCTTTCCTTTTTCGATATTATCCCGCTTAAAAAGCATAAATAAATTCGACCAACTAGGTATAATCGGCGTTATGGCTGCATATAACTGATTTATTTAAATAACTGGCATGGTTGTTTCGGAGATCACGTAGTGTTAGCTTTCGGCCATAATCTTCTCCTATTTTGCTATTTATTTATGAAGCCTTTTAGCGGTTTTTAGAACTTACTTTAATCGTTCTTCGTACTCCCGTTTAGTATTTATAAGTAATCGGTTGTCGTAAACCTTTCCGAATTGTTGCAATTTGGCGTACCAGCCCTTAAGGTCGTTATTTAAGCTTAAGCAGGTTTGCTTGATTGATGGAGAAACACTGTCCAAAACCTATTCCACGAGCTTATTAGAATTTTTTCGAAAGGTTTTATATTTTGGGTCTAGGTAACTATAGGTCGCAAAGTCCTGATTATAGGTTTATCTGCTTTCGGTCGTTATTTCGAAAGCATTTATTCGCTAATTCGTATAATCGACTTTTTCAATTTGTAGAGTTCGTTCGGAAAAAGCATTAATTGTTCGCGTTGTTATCTAACGAATTAATCCTTTTAGATAACAGGTAACAACGAGCGTTATAGGTTTAAGAGGATATGAAACGCTTTGGTTAAAATTAATATAATTCCACAAATTATACTCCTTGGCTCTAGTCTTGAATTCGTCCTTAAATTTGTCCCAGTCCTTAGGACTATTATAGATAACTGCGGACGTCGACAGTACGATCGCCATTGTAGCTAATAAAGTATATAGATAAATTGCTACTGATATACAGCCTATAACCTCTCATCAACAACTAATTAATTGATAAATGACGCGAATTAAGAGAATAAAACTTTTAATTGTCAGATATAGAGGATATCAAATGTGTTCTATTAATTGCCTAGTTCCGTACATTCTCGTAACGCGTACTGATCTTTGAAGTAATCTAGCCACGGAATATATATCTTCCGATCAGAGGGAATCTTATCGTGTATGAGTGCTAGCGTACCTTCTGCTAGCCGACAATTTTGGTGGCAAGATGCTAAACGAACCCCTGTCTCGCACAACTACCACTTAGGCCTCCCTGGCTTGTTACGGTTTTATGGGATTTGATTGATTAAACTTTAGCGTGATACAGCAGTACATTCAGAAAACAAGCCAGGAAGGCCTGAGCTCGCTGAGACAAGACGCGCCTCGCGAGATGCCCTACAATACCCTCTTTTAATAATACGTTTCCCGACGTATTCTGCAGCGTATCTTTAACGTATTAAAGCCTGACAGGAAATATTCGCATATATAGGTTAAGGATTCAGTTAATACTGAAATGGTGCAGGGTGCCAGGGGGCATGGCTTGGCTGATCAGTTAGTCAGCTCCACATGTGTATTTCTAGGAGCTCTTTCATCGGGCGCAACTCCGAGACCTGTTCACCGACCATCTACCGTTTTTACTGTTCATTTATTTACGCACTTATGATTGATTCTAGAGTTTGATTTAACTCGAACCCAAATACAGTGTTTTCGTTTTGCCTTTATTACCGCTGTATTCGGCTATTTTATCGTGACCCGCTTTTTTAAAGATGCTTTGATCGGAATTAAGTCCCCCCGTTCCAATTTAAGTGGCTGCCAAGGAAAGGATATTGGCTTTTATTAGCTGCCGACGGACCTCGATTTTCCGATTAACAATCAGAGGAACGAAAGGGACGAGGTTTTGATTAGATGCATCTGGATTCGAATACGATTACGATAATGGTTACGAATACGATAACTTAAGCGGTATGCAATTAACGACTGCGATTATAATAAGGACGCGATCTTTTATACGATTAATAAAAAAAAGCTGTTAAATTAAGGCCTTATTACGAGAATAACTTTACTCGGACGACGGTAAAGGAGTACGAACGCGTATAGGCAATTAGCTTTAAAGCATAAATTGATTACCTAAGTTTTAGACCGATTGCGTAATTTAGGATATTATACGTATTAACAAAAAGATTACGTAGCAAGAAAAAATATAAGATTTAATTGATAAAAGCTAAATAAGTTAAAATTACGTCGCTGGCGACGTGGCTATTAGAATTTGAATTAATTAGTATAAATGCAACGACGATAAGATTAACGATATGGACAGGATAGCGAATACGAATAAAAAAAGGATTAGGGTTATGGAATTATTTATTTTGCATGCAAAAGGAAAATATCGAAAAGCATTTTTTAATATAATGCAGGAATTAGGAAAAAGATGTTATAGGATATATTTTGGACCTTTTTGGCGTTAATCGGACAGCATTTAATATGGTTATTGCTAGGCGGTATTGTTTGGGATTCACTTTTTTTGTTAAATTTAAGTTTTGTAGCGTTTAGGTTAATAGTGGAGGTATTAATTAGCAAGTTGGAAAAGGTGCGATTAGATAACCAGCGACGTAACGACGATTAAGATAAAATTATTCGGACGGATAATAAAAGGAGGAGGTTGTTTGTTTTTTAGGTCCGAAAAAGAGGGAAAATGTACTTAAAATAATTATCGTAGATAATTATTTACTTTATGCCTAAATATATTCCGTTTAAAGCAGCATTTTAGAACTTAAGTAATTTAAGAACTGGTAACATTAATCAATTTAAAATAAGCTTTAGCAGGTTTTTTAAAGGCCTATCGAAGCTTTTTGAAATTATTATTTAGATTTATTTATAACGCGGATTATTGTTAATACTGAACTTTCTTAGTTTTACGAAAAATCAGAATCCTGCTTTTAATGCGATTGTTTAGTACCGATTAACAGAGAACCTTTACGATAGTAAGCTTAGCGAGATTGAACTTTAAAGTATTAGCAGTCCGATTAGATCCTTAAAACCAGTTAAAGATACGATTATTTAAATAAATTTAGGAATTGTTGTTAACTTATTACAAGGACGAGATATTATATTAGCCCAGAACTTAAAGTTATTTATAGGATTAAAAGTATTTATACTGGACGTTATATTTTTTGGACTTATCGATTAGTTTGATTACGATTTCCTTGTTGACATTATAAATAAGTTTTCGTTTTTTATAGTTTTTCCGGATTTATCGGCCTTTTCGGATTTTCGTTTTTTAGGAACTGGAGTTACCGATTGGCTTAAAGGAGTTAATAGATTATTTACGAAGTATAAGCTTAAAGAATTTGAGATAATCGCCGAATTACCTTACTGGATTAATAGCCTTTTTATAAAAAACCGGGTTAAAGCTGTACTTAATGATATAACTTAGTAAAACGAAGCGTTTAAGCGCATTTTGAAAATCTTTAAGCTGCAAGACTTAAAGCAGATTCGGACCGCTAAGGATCGATTAAGGACTTTAACGAAGTAAGTTTAACGCGGTATTCCTGATTATGTTTATAAGTATTATTTAAACCATGTTATTAAAGTAAAAAATATTCTGGAAAAAGTTAAGCAAAAAGGTAAGATAGCTATTAAGGACGAATATATTAAAAGCTTATTAAAAGGATTATTTATTAGTTATTTCGAAGGGATTTTTAGTAATTTTTCTATAAAGCTAAAGGACCTGTACGTAACCAGTTACGATAATGCTTCGATATTAATTAAAAACTGGGCCTTAAATAGGGCAGAATTCTTTAAATATAAAGGACGTAAGTAATAGCAAGGAAATATCCGTTTCGACATTAATTAAAAAGAAAAAAAGCGGTTTAATCCGATTTAACAACTTAAATAATAACGACCAGGAAGCTTTTAACCGTAACTAGGTATCTTAGGTATATAATTATGCTGCTGACTCGTCGATTAATGCAATTAATTTCCAACCGGATAATTATATTCGATTAAGCTTTTACCGTAAACGAAATAAATATTAAAATCGAGGAAGTTACCGTAAAGGTTATTAAGGTTAAGGTAAACGTTTTGGCAACTTTAATTAAGGTATTTATTGGTTTTGTTTAAAGCCAGGATATATTATGCAGAAATGCCGTTTATTTTTTAATATAAAAATTACCGGATTAGTTTTACTCGCCGACGATAAATATATCATTTTCTTTGGATCCCCGGAAAATAAAGCAACGTTAGGTATCATTCAATACTTTTAGGTTTTAAAGAACCAGGCGATCGAATAATAAATTTTAATTTGGAAAAAGATTTTAAAAAGAATCCATAGTTCGCCAGCTTTCTCTATCCGATTTAAGGAAAAGATGTAATACTTTGATCGGCGAAACGATATTTTTCGAAACGCAAACAGTTAATTAACCAGCCTTAACCCGGATGCTAATAGCCCAGCTAAACCTTAAAAGTATATTACGATCTTAAAGCCGAATTAACAAAAGCCCGATATTAATTAAAATAAGGTAACCGAATTTAATATAACTTATTTCGTCGACTATAACGGAAAGCCATTTTATAGAAAGGTACCGTTACGTAAATAGCTATGGAGTAACTTTGTTGAAAACAAAGGTACCCGCCATCTGGAAGAAATTAAAACCCTGGAGATCGACGACTTTAATCAGCCGACTGTACTTATTAGCGTTATAATAATTAAGCGTTTTAAGGATAAAAAAAAGGAATTTAAAAACGTAAAAAGAAATAAAACCGAATACAAGATTAATGACGACGAATTAATATACGAGGCACTTACGTTCCATAATATGGAAGTCGGCGCTTAAACAGATAACACCCCCTAAATAAATGCCAGTACCTTTTAGGCAGACGATAAAACCTAAACGGATAATACCCTTACCTATAAAAACTTAATCGATAAGTATGTAATCAAATTCTGGGAAAAGAAAATCCGGGAAAACTTTAAAAGGAAATTTAAAATTACTTGGTTCGAATTAATCGAGGTTTGCCCAAACTTTGGAAAGGTTTTTAAGAATTTCATGGCCGTTAAAATTTTAAAGGCATTTAATCGCAAAAATAAGAAAACGATCAAGATAACCGAAGTTAAAGTATAAGGATTAAAAATCCTAAAAGCAAGAAAACTTGTTAAGATCCTTACTATAAATATAGGTTACAAAGTAAAAAGCTAAAAGGAAGCTAAAGTTTTATCGATCCAATAATGTAATCCAATTAAATACATTACTCCTTTATTTAAATTAATAGTTAAAGTAAGTTACGGAAGTAACGAAAACTTAATTAGTAAAGTTATCGACATTAAAGCAAAATCGAGCGTTATAATTGCGTCGTACGTTAAGCAACATGGACTGGCTATACGATAAACCCGTATATCGTTCTTAAGCTTTAATTTTTAAAAAAGGATTCCGTTCGAAAGCATTATCGAAGCTTCCGTTTGGTTAGCTAGCCGATTAATTATTATTCCTTTGTTTGTCGTTAATAACTATTACGTTACGTAACTACTGATTTTAGGATTTAACTTTATAGCCAAATTAAAGATAACGCTTAATATAAATCCGGACGTAATGGAAGGAACCTTAAAGTTTGGCCCGTCGAAGATCATTATCCTTTTGGTTCCTGTAAAACGAATAACGTGCAGTATTCGTACTGACAGAAAGCTAAAAAAAGAGCAACCGGTAGATCAGTAAGCCGCTTTACTGGCGAAAGCAGGCTTACGAACGAAGGGATAAACGAGCAAGCTATAGACCCTTATATCTTTTCGGTTAGTAATACCTGCGTTAATCAGGACGTGAAAACTATTTAGGAAGCTATTAGTGACAAGCTGGAACCCGGAGATAAGATCTTAGGCCAGTTTCGTAACGAAAAACTAACGCATGCCTTATATGGAATATTGTGGGACGAAATGCAACAAAAGATTAATAATAATCGGACCGTCCAGATCAATACGATGTACAAATCCAAGTAGAAGAAAGTAGTCCCTGTCGACGATGCACCCACTGATACGGATCGGCGACAAGGACCTCTTATTAGGAACTGGTCTAAGGAGTCGCAAGAGTACGTTAGGTTTCTGACGACACTGGATCTTCCTGATCGGTTCGATAATGCTTTAAGGAGGAAGCTAAATGCTTTTAAATCCGAAATGTTGAATTATTTTGTTCAAGACAGTATTTTTTAGCGCAAGGTAAATAAAAGGTACGGCAGCCGGCGAATGGTTGATACGGAATAAAAGCGACTTGCGGTAATTAGGTAATGTTATAAAAATTATGGCTATAAGAGGCAAGATTTAATCTATCATCGTATAACAGCTTTATATTATTAACGTGGCATGTTTAGCTATGTTCGGAAAGTAATGCTTACGTGTGTTAAATGCCAGAAAGTAGCTGATCGACGTTTTAAAAAGGTTATAGATTTTTGAAGCCGATTAAAATAGCTATTATTTAGGTAATCGATATTTAGTTTATGTTTAATAACGATGGTTGCAAAGTTATAATCGAAATTAAATGTAAATTGTCCGATTATTTAAAAGTTAAAGCTTTGCGATTAGTTACTTTAATAATAATCAAAAAGTTTTTAGATAAGTACGTTTTTTATCGATATAGTATTCCGATTAAGATTAAGATTAAGATTAACGGAAGTTTAAAGAATAAAAGCGAGGTTATTAAAGCCTGTAACGTATTAAGGATTAAAAGGAAAGTTAATACCGCGTATGCAGCCTGGCGATAAGGTTTGGTCGAAAAAGGATACGTTCCGATCGTTAAAGCCTTGATAAAAGCGACGAATAAAACTGGCAAAAGATAGGTTAAGTTTTTACCTAAGATGGTTTTCGCCGACAATACCATTATGAAAAGTTATAGCCTTAGCCTTTATAAATTGCTGTACGGATAGAAAGCGTTTTTACCGATCGAAACAGTTTTGCCGATATGGAGAATTATAACTTGGGACTTAGATATGCCGAAAAAAAAATAATTGTGTAAAGAATTCGGCTTTTAAAAAGGAAAGCTGAAAACGTGGTTAAGGTTACCAAAGTAATTATTAAGTAACGCCGTAAAGCAGCGAGATTGGCGAATAAAAGGGATAGGAATAAAATAAAAAGTAAACCTTTAAAAGTAAACGAGTTGGTATTATTATATAATACGTTACGATATATAAATATATCCAAAAGTATAAAGCTGAAATACCGTTATATTAGCTTGTATTTAATTAATAATATTATTGATTTAAGTATTTATTATTTAAAAGAAATTAATGGAATAAAGTTGTAAAATATTTTCCTTGTTAATAAATTAAAGCAATTTGTAAAAGATAAAAAAGGATATTGGGAACCGATTAACTTATAAAAAAACGATTGGACGAGATTACTTGCTGATTAAAGCGACGATACGATATCGGACATTTCGGATATTGCGAATATCGAATTATTTAAAGATTAGCAACTTAAAGCTTTAAAACCTGTAAGAATAAATATTAAGGTGCAAATATTAAGTGGCCGATTTAAAGGTTATGCGGTTATGGACGATAGCGATACGATAAAAACGATACGATTAGAAAAACGGAAAAGATTAGCGCGATTAATTACGAAAAATTAAAATATAATAATTCCTTTAAATTCCCTTAAATTCCTATAAATTCCCATAAGTTCTTATAAATTTCCTTATCGTTTTGCCTACCGATATCTTAAACGACAATTATTATATTTTATTTATAATTAATACGTTCCGTTATATTCGCCCGGAACCGGAAATTAATAATATGTTTTTTTACCTTATTGCGAAGTTAATCTTTATTATATATTTTAATAATAAGATAAATATTTGTACGAATATCTTTTTTAATTCGTAACGATCGTAAAAAGCTAGCTTTAAATACTTTAAACCGTTGGTTTCGGAAGATATAATTGTACCCTTTAATAAACCCGATATAATTACTATAAACCCCGTTAAAGAAATTAAAAATCGACTAATATTTAAAAAATAGGTATATTCCGTATTAATTAGGATACTCCGATATTATATATCTTTTTTTGCAAAGTTTGCAGGGTATTAAGTTAGGTATATCGAATATTTAAATAAACAAATTAATAACGTATTTAAAATTTTTAACAAAAGCAGTGATGAAATAACCTAAAAAATTAACCTAATAAATTTTGACGTATATTAAATAAGCTATTAAGTTTTTTATTAATTGGAAGTACTTAATTATATTAAATTGGGTATTTGCAGTTATTTAAAAGTTTTTACTTTCGATTTGTTATTGCAAGTACCGACTAATAGTTGGATTACCGATAGCGTTAATAGATATAATCCCGAATATTTGTATTAATTAACGGATTTTATCAACGGTATTACAGAAAAGATTAAGTACTTACTTCGATATGCTTAAATATAACGTAATATATGATATTATTTTTTTTCCAGAATCTGGCTACGTTTTAATTATTATCGAGATAAATACGACGAAGACGTAACGTTCCGATATTAATATATGGCCCAGGGACCCGATTAATAATCCGAGAATTTGCCCGACGTATTGGAATTATCCAAGCCGTTAATAAAAACTTGGCGAATAAACTGTTATTAGGTATCGACAGGTTAATAGAAATAGGTATAAGCATTACTGATCGCCGACTACCGACTATCTATTTAACGATACCAAGAATTGGACTGGGCTTTAAAGGTATTTTAGTTACCTTTATTAATAGTAGTATATATCGTATTGGTTAAGGTTTTAAAAGTAACGGATTATTTATAACCGGTATTTTTAGTAATAAAATGTTTTAATTAAAGCTTATGTTACGAAATTTGTACTAAAAGGTAAAGGTAAGGTTAAGAATAAGTACTTAAAGATATATTAAATTCTATAATTTGCGAACGTTATTAAGATTATATGGAAATTTTTAATTTCGAATACTGCTTAAAAGCTTATCGATACGACGGGTTAATAGCCTGGAATATATAAACGAATTTAATACCGCTAAGATCCTACGACGATAATCAAAAATTTGGTTTAGTTTATCAATATTTACCTTAACCTTAAAATCGATAAGTTTTTTAATACTAGGATTTAAAAGCTTATTACTTAAACCAAACTTTTTTTTAATAAACGATTTTCTTATAATAAGAATAAAATTACCTAGGTTTACATTTCTGCGAAAACCTTAAAAACTACGTAAATCTAATAATTAACGAAAACTTATAATAATATTAATCAATATAACGAAAATATATATATATATATTTAAATATATATTAAGTTTAAAGGGAAAAGTTAAAATAATATTTCAAAAAAGATACAAAAAAAGTATAAATACAAAAACGAATGTACATACCTGATTAAAGAAAACGACGACGAGGGCACCTTCCCATACAACTTCGGATAAAATTTTTTGGGATTTTCTCGGCGCATACGTTTTATCTGCAAAAATTCGGTACATAAGCCTTAAATGCACTTAATCAGTTAAACGCACAAGTTACTGGCAGATTCTGGCGAATTTCTGTACCTATATAGCAACTACACCTTAATACCTACAAAACACCTACACCTACACCAATACATCTACATATACATATTACATATTATCCCCAGCTACCAATATTATCCCTAAGTTACCTAATACTACACCTAAACATATTAATTAATATATCTCTAGTTATTATATCGTAATTTAAAAAGCATATTATGCAAAATAAAGGCGAAAGCTTTAAAAAGTTAAATACTTCGGCTTTTAAAAAGCTGATATAATCGGCTAATATACCCGTATAAAAAAACGATAACATAATACAATTTCTTAAAAAGATACATAACAATAATTCCACCCTTTACCTTTTAAAAAAAGTTATGCCTTAAATTCGTTTCAATCGGCTTATCCCTATATACCTAAAAGATATTAATAATTAACGTTTATAAAAAAACATCAATCCGTTACTATATTAATTAACAAAACCGTAATATAACGAAATAGTTGGATATTTATAGCAAACCCTTATAATCGTTCCAAACAAAACTTATTTACGTTCCGAAAATGTTATTACTTTTATTCAAATTATCGTTTAAAACGTACCTTTAAAAGTTATCGCCGTTATTCTAAAAGCTAAACGAATAATTTTACATAACAAGTCCAGATTATTTCCTAATAAAATCCAGAAAGCGATTAATATTAATAACCCGAAATATATATAATTTATCGCCTAAACCAAAATCCCGATTACTAAAGGTTTAATAAAACATTAAATTAATATATTATACGACCGATTAAAACGTTTATTGTTAATATTCGATATTTATACCACCGAAAATCGTACTTAATTATTATTTTAGTTATACCGAAAAACGTAAAGAAAATCAAAACTTAAAAATCCGCCTGCCCGTATAGTAATCGTTAAAATGCTTACCCAAACCAGATATAATATTTGCGGACTATAAATTGCCTATATCTTTTACATTATCTGCCGCAACCTTATAAAATGGAAAAATAAAATTATAACCGAAACGATAAAATTTAGCAAATATCGAATAAAGAATAATATTACCGACATAATCAAAGGATTTCTAGGCCTGAAACCAAAAACGGAAAACGTTAAAAAAAAACGTAAGAAATTAACTTAAAAACCTCCCGTCCTTATTAACTAAGGAAAATAACGACGACCCAGATTTTAATTAATTTGCCCGACTACCTTATGGTAAACGACGTAAACAAAAGTAACGTCCGGATCAATTTTAGCAGTTATTTATACGACCATTTCCGATATTAATACCCCCTTCCTTATTAATTCAAACTGGCCCATCGGCACTTAAAGCTATACGACCTAATTTGATACTTACGAAATTACCATTCGAGATAAAGTACAAGCCCCGACCGAAAGTTGGTGATCAGCGAACAATAGCTATGGTACAAGGTTAATATATTACGCCGTACAAGTAGGTGGGAAATACGTTCGAGGATGCTGGGCAGAAACCAAAACCATACTTTCCACAAATATGGCCAGGTTAAGCTAAGTATAAGTTTTTGATTAATATAAAAAAACCAAAGGACAGGGCTCAGAAAAAGCAGAAAAAGGGCAAACAGAGAAAGGATTTGGCTAAACGTCGAGGACGCAATCCTAAGTTAAGAATAATGGAGAATAAGCCGCGCAAGCGTTAATTAAATTGATCAATAAATTTCATATATAGTTTATGGCATTGGGAATTGGTTGCGTTATATTTTTATTTGTTTTTTAAGATGGAATAAAAACAATATCATCTCGAAAAAGAAGGGTTAAAATGGTGCAGGATGCCGGGCCAAAGGGCATAGCTTGGCTGATCAGTTAATCAGCTCCACATGTGTATTTCTAGAAGCTCTTCCATCGGGCGCAACCCCGAGACCTGTTTACCGACCATCTACCGTTTTTACTGTTCATCTATTTACGTATTCATGATTAATTCTAAAGTCTGATTCAACTCGGACCCCAATACAGTGTTTTCGTTTTGCCTTTATTACCGCTGCACTCGGCTATTCTATCGTAACCCGCTCTCTAAAGATGCTCTGATCGGAACTGAGTCCCCCCGTCCCAATTCAATACCCCTTTTTTCGTCAGTCGACTTTAGTTTTTACGAAAGAGGGGTACTATTAATTTTGACGGGTTAACAAGTGGTCGATCGTATATAGGCTAAAAGAAAGGAATAGCAACACGGTGTCCGCAACAGGCTTAGAATGATATGCAGGCTTTGGGAAAGCTGTAGATACAGTTAAAAAAAGCATTTAATTGATTTGGATTAGTTCGATATGTTGTGGTTAAGTAAATTGAATTTGTTATTACGAGGTGCCAAGAACTATCCGGGGTGCTTGTCTATCCAGAGTGCTTATCCGAGACGTTATAGTAAACAATTTTCAATGAAATATTGGAAAAGAAATACGTATAGTAGCGATATATTGCTGCAATACTAACAATTTCACTAGGTGAATATTAATATTTTCAATAATATAATACCATCTTATTTAGAAGGTAATAAATGAATAAGATTTAGATATTAAAGACTTACAAAGAAAACCTAATAAGAAACGTATACGAATATTAAATATATAGATATCTAGAAATTACAAAGCCTTAAAATATTTATAACAAACTTACTACTTTGATAAAATAAAATTAATAATATAGAAAGTTAGTTATACTATAATGTAATGATTATATTAAAATAAAGCTGCGACGATATAAAGTTTGTAAAAGCTATAATTATTACCAGTTATTAAACGACTCTAAAGTTAATTACTTTTAACTTTATTATTAAACTTTTTTTCTAAAAAGTCCAGTTATAGAAATATAATACGACAGCATTATTGTAATCTTTAACCTACTTACGAAACTTTTATATTTTTATACTTTATAATAATAAACTAATATAAAGTAAAGTGCATATATACTTTCAAATATATCTTAAGTATTTCCGAACCTTTAGTAAAAGTGATTTTAAGCAGAAGCGCGATTGTTACCCCAAAACTCTCATGAAAATTACTAACTTCCCTCGAATTAACTAATAGATTTTAACTTTTAAAAGTTTGAAAAATAGATAAACCGAAAAATTAAGAAGATTTTAAAATGTAAATTTTGTATCGGAGTTTTGCACGGCATAATTTAAAGCGTTTATCTTTAAGCTTTTTTTTTTTTTTTGTCAGCGTTTGGCAATCTGATTATTGGCGTTCTAGTAATCTTGTTTTGAAGTAATTTAAAATTTTCCTTGGTTTTTTTTGGAAGTTCGAATTTTTTTTCCGATATATTCCTTAATAGTAAATTTTTATAATAATTTAACAATATCTTTATATCTTTTGATAAGATTACGTACGTAACCCGTAAATTCTAAAATCTGCTAGATATTTATAACGGTTATCTTATTAAGGATAGGCCAGTTTTTAATTGTTTTTAATTTGAAATTTGAAATTTAAATTTAACCGAGGGTAAAGATAAATCTTAAATAGTTTAGTGTTTGCGTATACCATATACTTTTCTCTAAATTAATACGGATATTTGCTTAATTAAATCTTTAAGAATTTGGAAAATATGTTTTTTATGTTTTTCAAGCGTTTCGGAATAAATAAGTATGTCGTCAAGGTAAACAAAAACATATTTATCTAAAGATTTCCTAAGTATGGTTATAATTAAATATTGGAAACTGGCGGGGGCGTTAATAAATTCTAAAAGCATTACTTTATATTTGTAATACCCGTATATCGTTCGAAAAGCGGTTTTTTCTTTTTCTTTTTTAATTATTTTAATACGGTAATAACCCTTTTAAAGATTTAATGCATTAAATTATTTAACTTTGCTTGCGTTTTCCCTTAAGATATTTATTAGAGTTAAGAGATAGCCGTTTTGATAATAATATCGTTTAGCTGTCGATAATCGACCACGCGTCGATAAACCGGATTTCCGTCCTAATCGATTTTCTGCTTGCCGTCCTTAATTTTGGGTACTATAAGTACAGGGTAACCTGCAGGGGATTCGGATAGTTAAATATAACCTTTTTTAAGTTTAATTAGATGTTTTCTATAAGGCTTTTGCCTTTTTCGATTTATGTGATAGATTTTGTAAAGCTTGGAATAGTATCCTTTTCTAATAGGTATACGATAATCCTATTATCCGTATAGGTAATTCGTAATTCTTTTTTTCTTTAAAAAGTCGTTCGAATTGTTAATATTTTAGGGGTATAATACTGGCAAAGTTTAATACCTTAGCTTTTCGGATGATATAACAGATTTCTTTAAACCTTTTTTTAATAGGAGTTAATTTATAGTTTTAAGAAAGCTAGCAAGTTTTTCAGTTAATCGATAAATTGTTAAAATTAAGCTATGGCATTCTCAAAATAATATTATAACCTAAAATGTCGGCGACATCCAACGTAAATGTTCCTGTTATCTTTAAACTTTTTAATTTCTTTAAAAATTCGTCCGCTATCGTATTAAGGAAAACTTCTATCAATTATCCGTAATGTGTAAAACTTTAATTTGTACCTCCAAGGAATATAATGTTTTTCGGTTACTGCTAGCGAAATGAAGTTACCTTTTACTTTAGAGTTAATTATGGCTTTAAAGATCTGGTTTTAGTACTAAATAGGAATTTCGATTTGGTTTCGTAATCCTTTTCTTGCCTTACATAAGGTCTTAATTCGCAAAGCTTTTCGATACCTTGATTTCAAAAGCCTTTGCCGTTTTTTAATTTCGTAATTTTGTTCATTAAAAAGCGTTTTTATTTGCGGGCTTTCTTAACTGCGTATTTGGTATATTTATTATTTATACAAATATACCACTTTCGTTAGCTAATTTAGCATTTTATCTTAGTGATTTTTATCTTTAACGTTTAAAAAAGCTTCCGATTCGAAGTTAAAATTTCTGTAGGGCTTACTTCTATATCCAAAATTTATGCATTAAGCATAGCATAAAGGTATAACATAAGTAACTCTAAATAATAGCTTTTCGACTTTGATCCGAATCGGGGTGTAAATAACAAAATCGAAGGTATTCGGGCTATCGGGGAATTTCGATATATTTGCAGTCGTTATCGGGCTCTGTAAGGGTTTTTTCGTCTTAACCGGGCCAATAATCGTTATCTTTCTTTGTCCGAAGGTAAATTAGATAATCTTTATCGTTGCAGGCCGAGAAATAAAAAAGTCCGTACCTATTAACAAAGTCCTGTTTAAGGACTTCAGTTTTAAAGTATACTGCCCGTTTTAGGAGTTTGCTGGATTTAAGGGTTTTCTGCCCGTAATTGTTAAATTTTAAGCGCATCTGGCTATATTCGTAATATATTTCGCAGTTTTGTATATTAAATGATATTCGCATCTTAGCCTTATAGTTACCCTGGAAGTTGGTTGGTCGGGATAATACTTGTAAGCTTTTGCTGCTTAATTTTAGCAAATCGGGTAACGTTCCTACTTTGGGTTGCCGTTTAGTTTATAGTAAATCGTTGTAATAGCATATTCCTATTGGAAAAAGGTAAAATCTACTTTTTTTTTTTTTCGCTTTTACTGTTTATTTTTTGTTCGCCCGTTCGGGCCTTTTTTTAAGAAATTCCTTCTTTTCTAAAGTTTCTTTTAACTGGGGAACGATATTCGTTTTTGTAATAGCCTTTTTTACTTTAATTCAAGCATTTAATATTCGACTTATTTTTTTTTCAAGTTTTTTTAATGTAATATTTGCTTTTCTTTAGGTTCTATCTTTGTTTTTGCTTTCTTAGAACTTGTTGTTAAGGCTTCGATTATCCCTTTTCTATTAAATTCTTTTTTCTCTAGATACCTGTTAAGGATACGTTTATCAGCAATAATAACCTTACTAATATAATCCTGGAAAAGTCCTATTTTAGGTACCTTATATATTTCGTCCTTAACTTATAACTTTAGGCCATTATAATAAAGGTAAAATAAGGTACTTTCCGGTAAGTAAAAAGTTGTTGTAAAGCGATTAAATTCCGTCGTATACTTAGCCGCCGATTTTGTCTGCTGGAAAAGGTGCAACGTTTTAACAGTATTTGATTACTTATTTAAGTCTTTAAATAAGGTTCGTATTTACTTTTCCAAATGTTCGTAATTATTAAAAATATAATTGGTAAGGTCAGATAATTCGTTGAAGTAATTTTCGAAGTAAGTTTTCATAATTAACTGGAACAATTAAAGAACTTTTTTTACAAGCAATTGGAAAACGGCTAACACTTTTTGATAATTTTCCTTTAGGGAATCTTCGAAAAACCTAAGGTAAAATTTGGCCTAAATTAAAAATCCTTTTATATTTGTGGTATTATTGTAAGATTTTAGGAGAGTTAACTTATAACCCTTAATTTTTGGCATCCTATAATAAGCAGCGGGTAAAATAATGTTTTTACGGGATTAATTTGCGCTAAATAAGGGTAATATCGAAGATTTTTGCTGTCGAACGAATCTAGCATTTTCTCTTTTTACCGCCTGAAGTTTAGTTATTAAGGTACGCAGCTTGTCGTTAATCGTAAGTTCTTTTTCTTTTCTTTTCGAGCTGTCGGATTCCTTTTCTTCCTTTTCCGGTTCATTTTCCTAGATTTTAATTACCTCAGCTAGCTTAGGCTTCGTTGGCTCGTTTTCCATTTTCTTCAAAGTCACTCAAGTACCGTTCCATAACGCTAAAAATTAATTAATCAAATCCCAAATTCCCGTAACGAGCCAGCGAGGCCTGAGTAGTAGTTGTGCAAAAGAGGGGTTTATTTACACCATTTGCTTCTTTAAAAAAACGAAAATCAGTGATAACTTAACAACAAAACGTTTTTTGTAATTATATATATATTTGTACGGTTATTACGATTATGGCTTATTATCAATACTATTTTGGTCCTAATTAGGACCCGTTTGCCATTTTTAAACCCCAGCGCGTACAACAGCTGCAGCCCGAACCCGTTGCGTCTTTATTACCACTTTTTGAACACGACGAATCCGAATTTTCATAATTTTATCGCGTTACGCCCTTAAAACAAAATATACGTACGCGTATATTAAACTTTTGGCATTAGCATTATAGATTTAATATGGCGTTGGAAAACTTCATTCGTAGTTAGGTTTTTTACGAGGATTTGAGTAAAGCTTTCTGTTCGACTAATCGGATCAATCGGTTAATTAACGTGTTAAAAGAAAAACGAATGCGCGACAGGCTTTTAGCGTGCGAAAGTTGGCAGGAGTTCATTATTTTTTCTTATTAGGACCTTATTATAAGCAAATACTATAATACGTTATACGGGGAGCTTGTAGCTTTCGCAAAAGGGCTTGGATTCCGCCGCCCGCCGGAAGATCCATTATTCGAAGTTGACGTAATTTATATTACCTTGGATAAAGGCGAACAATTTGTAAAAACCCTAGCTTTTAACTGGTTTAAGCTTTTAAACTAGGTAGTTATATACCTAAGGAAAAAGTGGTAATCGTACAATACGAAACGGAAAGCAAAGCGGTTTCGTCGTAATAACGATCCGGACGTTTTTACGTATGTTTTTTTATGGTCTTAGTTATGGTTAAGGTCGTTTTTAAGATTAACGGCAGTTATTTGCCTTATTTATTGGGCAGGTTTCTGTTATTTACGGGTATATTGCGGGGTGGGATCGATATGTTAAGGGGTTTGCATATTTGCGAAAGTTATTATACGTTGAACAGAAACGTAACCCGGTTATTAGAGGTAATTAAAGTAACCGCGTCGTTTTTTTTTTTTTTATAATAGTAAGGTTTTAATTAAGATAGGCTGCGCTTTACGGCTAGGTATAATAAGATGATATCGTATTTTGGTACGATAACTTTAATGTTTAGAATTATGTTCGTAATATAACGTTTTGATACGGTTCTGTTATACGTAACCTTATTACCGCCTTTGCCCGTTGTTATAGCCGTATCCTTAAAAAAGGGTTAAAGCAATTTATGTTCCGTCTTAATTAGCATTATAAAATAAAATAGTTTTACGAAACGCTATAATAATATTTAGTATTACTTGATATTTCCTGTTAATTCGTAATTAATATTATCCGAAATTTGTTTTTTGTTTTTATTAATACGTTATATAAGCGAAATAAGTAAAAGTTTCTGGATTTTGCTAAATTAAAACGTATACCGTATAATAAGCGCCGTTCGATTTCGTTGGATGCAATTAACGAAAATGAAGGTACGATCGACGGTATTTATGGCGTTTATCGAAAAATTTTCCAAAAGGTATGCGGGTTTTATCACGGTAGGGCTTAAGTCAGGTGTAACCAGTCTATTCCTCTGGGGTAGGGTCAAGACAGAACAGACTCTTGTCCCTTTATAAGGATAAATAGGGGCCTAGGGCCCTTATATAGAATAAAGGCAGTAAGAGGTTCAAGCAAGAAGGGTGGGTTACGTAAAGTGTGCCAGCCCCAAACTGCTAGGCCTGCTGTAACAACTATCTCCCCCTTTTTCTGTAATGCCGGCCCGGCATTATATATGTATATAATAGGTAAGGATGATATCGTTAAGTAATATGTTTTTATTGTTATAATCTGGGCTATTTAAGATAAAGTTTATTATGCTTATAAGTATATACGATATTCCTAAGTAACCGTTATATTTCGCGTTTGTTTTTACTTATAATTAATTTAATTCCGTATATATATATATAAATACTATTTAAGTTTCCTAACTTTCTAACTTTTTTTTTTTTTTTTTTTTTTTTTTTTTTTTTTTTTTTTTAAATATT